>JAJOZX010014841.1:0-81185 GCA_023014485.1 Bathynomus jamesi
TTACTATCAGGCGACAAAAAAAAAAAAAGAAAGTTTACATAAAATACTGACCAAGAGCGCACATACTATTTCACGAAAAACAAACTAATATGGGCAATAATCGTACCCTTTCACTTATAATTTCATTACATAATAATCAGTACATTAATTTGCTGGACGTTGTTTAGATAATTTTCAATCGCAGCTCTCCTGCTCACTTCGCTAGAATGCAAGGGATTGCATCAATCAACATGCAACAGGGCAGCACGCTATATGGTTCCGCTCTCTCTCCAAATGGCGAAAAAAAAAAACAAGAGAGAGGTCCAATTCTAAAGGATCAGGGGGGGAGATATACTGAAAGCGGGACCACGCGCCGGAATTGGACGGAATTTGCAATTCTAGAAGTCGATGAAGAAACTCGCCTTGTCTCATCTCGACTTTTGTCGGTGAACGCTGCTCTTCCTACGTCCAGCTGAAAGACTCTTCCACTGGCAACAATCAAACGATCACTCCGCCGTAGGCCGTTTCCCAACGAACCTACTGTATGTCTGTATGGACAGTACAGTCGTAAACACCCGTTCAAGCTCACGTGGCTTGCCTACCGCGTGCTACAACACATATTTAGCGAAGCATTCGAGCAGCGTGACCAGCTACTGCCCGAAAAATACCAGTAGACCATCTTCGATCGAAACTCGTGTGCCAAGACCCTGCACACGTAAATTTCTCTTCTCTTCCGAAACTGTCCTGCGCCAAGTCCCTGCGCATTCGGTTCCTCTCTTCTATCTCTTCTCTTCCGAAACCACCCTGCGCCAAGTCCCTGCGCAGTTGGTTTCTCTTCTCTCTCATCACTGGTGATCGATCACCTATCCGGTCGACTAAACTCACTGGATGGAACTCGGATTCAACTTGTTGCCTCCAAACGGAGCCTTTGAAATTTTGAAAAAAAAAGTTTATTCGAAACGTGTTTCTGTACTGCTTATCATTTCATATTTAATTTATCGAATTTTCTCGACAGTTCACTTCGAAATACTAACTACACATTTGCTCTGGCCAAATTCACGGAAAAAAAAAAAGGACAAATATCAGAATTTCGCAAAAGTTTAATCAAATCTAGCTACCAATAAGGTCACTTATGGCAGTTACAGCGAAGATAAAAAAAAGTCATAAAACGTTAAACAAAATTGTACAGTATAAATATAAAAGCGCCCATACATAGTAACTGTTAGTATAATTTAAGAACTATTATTGTTCAAACTATCGTCAGAAATCACATCAATACTTTTAAATACAAAAGACAAAAATGAACCCCAGAAACTTCATGTCATCCATTCTCTGACAATCATGAACCCTCTTGCCCTTTGAGGGGGAGCACACAAAGACGCCACAAAAACGTTACTGGCTATCTAGAAGGCTCCATTTCCGTGTACACTTGAGCCAATGTTTCAAATGCATTAGTTAACCCCGACTGAAGGTTTCAACAATAATTTTCCAAAACAGTTATTAAAAAATAAAAAAAATTAAATATTACTACCAAAAATTATTTTAATACAGTAATTCCAACTTGAAACTCTAAATTTCATATGAATTGAACTCGCAATTCGCAAATTACATCTGAGAGACAACTCTCTCCTTCAACAGGAACCCCAGTATGGTTTGCAAATCACAAAAATCCCAGCAATTTATCGTTTCCAAGTGAAACTAAAAATTTGCAGTTATACTAAATAAGAATAGATAATATGCACTCAAAAATACACGCACCTTACTGTAAACAAACACAAAACATTGCCTAATTGAGAGCGGTCGCTTTGTTTGTAAGCGAACCTCTATACAAATATCCCTACGTAACCGAATGAAACTGCATTATATCCTGACATAATTTTGTAATTTTTTCTATGCAAACGCTCGAACTAAAAAAAAGGACATTTTTCATTTCTAATACCCAAATTAAAATATAAAATCAAAACATCCTTTTTAGAATACAATCTAAATCCCAAATAAAATTTTAACCATTTTCATTGAACTGGAAGAAAGAAATAAAAATCGGCCTACCTATAAAAATAAAATTAAATGAATCTATAAAACGTAAAGAAACAATATATGAAAAGAATTTTCTACACCAATTTCTGTAATTCAAAAAAATTATAATATCGAGATTTAGTAAAATATGTATACCTTAACTCACATAGGTCCCCAAAATAAAAATAAAATTTACTGCGCACTTTTAGGCCTATAATTAATAAATTCAATGTTACGCGTGGAAAGCACAATTTAGAATTTAATGCATAACATTTGTGCTTATTAAAGAAAAATCCTATGATTATTTATGTTAAACCAATTAAAATTTTGTTAAATAACTAAGAATTTACTACTCAATAGACATATACCGTAGTAATGGTTAATCTCCGAACAATATTTAACGATAGGCCTACAAGAAATCCTTCAGTACAATACAATAGCCATTTTACCAAATATGTCGGAATTGTCGTGAAATGAACGAAAGGAACGGAGAGGAAAAAAAATAGATAATCAACCTACCTACCAAATTTTATGAGTATATAAATATATATAATTATATATATACGTATAAGTTAATAAGTATATAATTAATGAGTATATAATTAATGAGTATATAAAAAAAAATCCAAAAAAAACAGAAAATTTCACAACACAATTTCTCTATTTCAGTTAAACGAATTCTGCTTATTTTGAAGTCTAACAATCCTATACGGACAGTCTATAATCTGACAAATTAATATGTTTAAGATTATTTTTCGACTGTCCCTTAAAATGTAACTTAATCCTATATAGCGCGAAGCGAAGCAAAGCAAAAAGCCCGTAAATCTATATAAACAATAAAATAATCCTATTATTATATACAAGCAATCGAAATATAATAATCAAAAATCTGCTAATGAAATCCAGAAAATTTTTCATGTTCATGAAATGTTTTACAATCGGTACAAATTTTCGCTGAAACATTTTGACAGGACCGTATAAAATTTATTTATTTATCATTATTCTGATCACAATTATCACTAATTCCAAAAGTTTAAACACAAAATGTAAACAAAGGTAAGTTGAACAGGCATAACAGTGGAAGAGACGAAAAAAAGAAAAATTGAGTCCTCAGGCAGCACGATAAATTTTCAAAACTATATCCTCTCCGACCTAATGAACGAAATTTAACGTAATAATGACTCGCAATATTGAGTCAGACAAGTTTTTCTACCGACTCTGTAACGACTAAAATAAGTTTTGAGTCTAGACTCGATCTCAAACAACAAATTTTGACGCGCAAAAATTTTTGAAGCGTCGTGACTCAGAATAATTTGGAAAACAATGGGCGCCATTTTGAAATTACATTGAATTTTTGTTTAATTTGATAATTACTCTAAAACGGGTAGCGAAACAGAATATCTACTAATTTTCTTTATACGGAAAACGTGAAAACGATCGTGATTAGTCGAAAGAACACACGCACAAATTTTGAATTCCTATTTATCAGAAACGAAAAAAAATAATGCATAGGCCTAACGGAATGCATGGGTTCGTATTATTAAATTGATAACAATTTAATAAGGTTAACTGCCACCAAATATAGTGATCACGTCTTATTTATTTTACTTTCTCTTCATTATTTACTCTCTATCGGCTCTTTATTTCATTAATCACTTGCTTTCTCTACTCGTTTTCACCGTACCGTATAAATTTCATGGTAGCCACGCCGAGACTGAAAGTCGTTACAAAACAAAGGAGGGGTTCATTAACACTCTTTTAACACTTTTTAACTCTTTTATTTACTTCCGAAAATGGTTTAAGTAATTTAGGGGGGGGGGGGTGCGAGTACGGAATTTTACTATAACATTTTACGTCGGAGAGGGGCACAAAACAATTAATTAAATTTTACGTTACATGACGCCAACCTCACGCTTAACGCGCCGCCTGAAAGACTCACTCGCTTTGGGGAGTCCGCTCTTTGGGCCTCTGTTCAGGACTGCCAACTCTACCCATTTTAAACAATTTAAATCTAACAACCATACTTTTTCGTAATTTCATAATTATTAGTAAATGATTTACATTAAACATTATCTTAATTAAACAAAAATTAATATTCTTAACTAGGCATTACTACAAAGCTGCAAATGGGGGGGGGCTAAGGTTTTTTGGAACCCCTTATACATTGTTCTCTTTTAAATCTGCAATTATCTTTTATATAATACCTGCATATAATTTCTTCCCCATATTTACTCTTGGCCTTTGTTTTTTGCTCCTTATTGGGGGACAGTTTCACTCCGTTTTCTTGACTGCCCTCTTGTCTTGTCCTATTTGTGCTAGTTGTGTTTGTGTCCTTTGTTGCCCTTTATGCTATGTGTTGTCTTTACACTCTCTGTCGCCTGTGTGTTTTCGGCCTCGTTTTGTGACGGTATTTGATTTTTTTCTATTTCGCCTTTCTCCGTTTCTTCCGTTTTCCACTGTTCTTTGTTCCCACTTTGCTCTTTCATTCTCTTCTCGTAGTCTCTTTCTGCTTTAAATACTGTAAAAGAGTTTAATTCGGTCAAGCAGTTTTCGCAGAAAAATTTTAGCCCATTAAACTGCTTTGCGTTCGTTTTAAGGGAGATTTTTTCATCTCCCCATTCTAGGTATTTAAAATCAAAAAGTAGCTGACAAAAATCACACCTCATCGCCCCTGTCTCATCTGTTGCATCCTTACAGGTACCACAGAGTTGCGGGTATGTATTAATTTCCATGTTGGTGAAGTGACTAAAAAATGGGTATTATGGGAGGGTTTGGGTGGGGAATGACTCAAGCTGGGTGAGGGAAAGAATTTTCCGTTACTCCGGGGCGGGGGATGGGGATGTGGCACGCTGTATACTTTTCACTGATTGGTCCTCTCGACTGTGGCTGCGGGGGATAATGGGAGGATATTTGCGGGCACTTCAAAAACAAGACTTTCCTCACAAAGAGACTCGGGAAAAAAAAAATGCTGTATATGTTAATTCACTTTGTTTTTTATTTACTTTCTTTTTGGTATATGCAGCGATTTTTTCTTTTTTAAAAACAAATTTTGTATATAATGCATACTTGTTAGGGATGTACCGATATATCGGTATCGGCCGATTTTTAAAAGTATCCACCGACATTTCAAAAGTACGATTTTTCCAAAATTATGAATAAAAGACTATTTAGAGTATGACATTTTCAATATTTTATTGTTTTATCACTTCACATAACTTATTTTTTCACAAGGGTTAAGTTCTCATGTAAAAATAGCAGCTGCTCTGTATGTTCAGGAGAGCCGATTTCTAGCAACACTAGCAATGTTTCCTCCAATACTGAACATGCGTTCGCTTGCAACTGTTGTTGATGGTGCTCCCAAATATCTCTGAACTAAGTTCCCCAAAAAACACATTTACTAAGCCCAACATACGCCCACAGTCCAATTGTATAACAAACAAAACTACATCTAATGCAGTATTGCTATCTGTAATGAAAAGGATTATTGCTTTGTTGCCAAATTTTCAACGCAAAAAATAAATTATGAATGTTACAAAAATATGACAAACTAATAAACCCTAGCTGGATATCGGTATCGGTTATCGGCCGATACTGTTTTTAATTATCAGTATCTGTTATCGGCTAAAAAGCGAGATCGGTACATTCCTAATACTTATTATAATAAATTATTAGATAATAAATTATAGTTCTTAATACAATAATTCCTACTTATAATAATCCTAATTCTGTATCCTAATGAAGTCTGTTTGTCATAATGATGATTATTTTATATTGTTATATATTTGAAGTGTATTTTATTTCATTTTTGAAAAAGTGCTTCTTACTTTTCAATACTTAAGTAGCTACATTATAAAACACTTACTTTTGTACTTCAGCTAAAGTACTTTTGATAACGTGTACTTTTACTTTAACTTCAGTAAATTTCTTAAAGATTACTTGTACTTTAACTTAAGTAACAAATGAAAGTACTTTACCCACCTCTGGTTAAAACAGAGCTAAAAATAATTATTAAAAATATCAACAATATCCTGTTTATTTTCGAATATGCTATCATGATGATCTATAGGGCTGATCGTATCCTGTTTTTTATTGTATTTATAGCAACTAAAGAATTTTTTTTTATAGTTATTGCTGTTTCTAGCAAGATTTATTTCACTATGCCTTTTGCTACTCCTAATCAAACTAACTTATTTCTTAATTCCTTATAATTATCCGAGTCCACGAGGCTTATTATATACTGCTTTTAAATTCTGTGAATGCTCTTTTCTTGTCTTTAATCATTCTAGCTATTTATTGGCAAATCCCATTTTAGATGTTCAATAGGAATAATATTCTTTTTCATATAGGCCTAGGCTACTTTATAATTTTTTATTATTGGACAAGTTTTATTTATAAACAAATACAGTATTAGGAAAAGTAATGGGTAGCTAGTTCCAATGATATGATATTGGGCATATTTTATATTTATGGTATATACTATAGTGTGGGACAAGGTGCTGCAGTGTGGGGTATGGTATGGGTGGGTAAAATTGTTGATGATTTGGGTGCACTGTGTGGGCAAATTCAAAATTCACTTTATAAAGAAATATTTCACCTACCCTACCCCAACACGCCAATTGCTCATAATTTTATCTACCTAAAGTGTACTCTGTATAGCCTCATGCCCCCCCCAGTCCCCAACATTTTAGTATCCATTTTTTATCACAATCTCTACAAAAAGTATTCATGAAAAACATTGAATTTTTTAAAAATTTTGCATGTTTAGTCTCAAAGATGAAATATATTAGATTTGGGAAGCGCTTTTATGGTATTTATTGCTGGTAAGAAAAACTGATAGCTCGCGCCTTATCTTTTTTTAATTAAAGGTGTTATTGTACAGTAGGTTGATGTTGGAAGGTAGGTGGATAACTAATGAATAGGAAAAATTTAGTATATTTATGTAGGATAAAATACTTTGAAAAAGGATTGACTGTTAAAGCGATTTCTTAATTGCTTAATTATTTTTAATTATGTACCTATTTACCTTATGGAAATTGTGTATTTTTTCCTTTAAAAAAATATTAGAAGGAATCCCTTGTTTTATCTTTAATTTTATGAAAAGTACAACTGAATGTTTAGAATTTATTTTTTGCTATCCTCTGATACCGCTACATAATTCATCAGCATTTTAGAAATGCAAAAGTTTTTATTTAATGTTTGCAGAATAAATTTTTTTTTGTGTAAATTGTAGGGATGTACCGATTTCGCTTTTTAGCCGATAACCGATACCGATAATTAAAAACAGTATCGACCTATAACCGATACCGATATCCAGCTAAGGTTTATTAGTTTGTCATATTTTTGTAACATATTCATAATTTATTTTCTGTGTTGAAAATTTGGCAACAAAGCAATAATCCTTTTCATTAAAGATGGCAACACCGCATTAGATGTCATAGTTTTGTTTGTTATACAATTGGACTGTGGGCCTATGTTGGAGTTAGTAAATGTGTTTTTTGGGGAACTTAGCTCAGAGATATTTGGGAGCACCATCAACAACAGTTGCGAGCGAATGCATGTTCAGTATTGGAGGAAACATTGCCAGTGCTGCTAGAAATCGGCTCTCTCCTGAATATACAGAGCAGCTGCTATTTTTACATGAGAACTTAACCCTTGTGAAAAAATAACGAGTTATGTGAAGTGATAAAACAATAAAATATTGAAAATTTCATCCTCTAAATCAGTGATGCATAAACCCTGGCCCGCGGGCCAAATGTGTCCCCCACGGGTCTTTTCAATTCAATGAAAAAGTTAGAATATAAAAGTGACCCAATTTATGACTTAGATGGAAAGTAAGTAGGCTAATACATTTAGTTATTTTCTTCGCTTGGCCCTCACATCAAAAACGTTTGTGCACCACTGCTCTAAATAGTCTTTTATTCATAATTTTGGAAAAATCGTACTTTTGAAATATCGGCCGATGCCGATATCTTTAAAAATCTACCGATATCACCAATACCGATATATCGGTACATCCCTAGTAAATTGTCTATTGAATGTAGGCTCGTTACGTTTTCTTGTTCAGTGTATCGTATGGCCGATTAATGAAATAAAAGAAATATACTGTAGTACTTTATATTGCTCCATTTGATTGAAAAGATGTAGGGAACTCCTATACTGTTTAACAAATTTCAAAGTTTTACAAATGATATGGCAAAATTCTAGAATACAGGTGCAGTTCAGAGATAGTTTATATTAGCTTAGTGATAATTATGTTAAGTTGGGTTATCAGTAATTTTGGACTTGGTTTCTGAACTGTGTTTTGATTCTGGACTTTTACCAATGATGTTAAACCTCGCATTATAAAATTTTGAGAGGAGGGGACAAGAGCTCATTTTAGCTTTCATGGGGAGGTACTGACAATAGAGGGTTCGAATTTTCCTCCTCCAACCCCACTATTATTGAAAATCTTGTCTGTTATTATTCATAAATAGAAGAATAAAACTGATTAAAAGCTAATACATGTAATTGACAGAGTTGATCTAAATTTACCACGTTTCTTTGGTTGTATGGTATTTTACTGAATATTTTTAATATCCACAGAGTTAGGATTCTTAAACTGTTGAGATTTCAGGGTATTGGGGTTGTATTCAAAAGAAAATACAGTATACCATTTAAGCTTGAAAGTTTATAAAGACATTTATACTTTTTCCAAGTGAAGGCGAGTTGTAGGGCCTCAATCATTTGGCTGTTGATAGTTGTTATCGTGTTCATATATTTGCAGTTTCCTTTATCTTTATCCGCCTTGCTTTATGAGAGATCATCTGTCTTGGTATTTCTTTTAGTTTTTACTTAAAAACTTTTTGGTTAGATATGTCAGTCCCGTAAAAGCCCCAAAATCAAGTATTTTTATGGCAAGATGTCAAATTTGAGGTTTTTACTAGGGCAGTACAAATACTTAACAAGGCTCAAAGCTTTTACAGTAACCATTTTCTTGCTTCTAAATTTTGTGGTTACCGAAGCTAATGAATATCTCTTGATCCAAATGAAAAACCTCATTATTCACAAAATGCTCTTAAATAGATATATCTTTGACTGTATTCATAAAAAATAAATGTTTGAAGGATACTTGGGAAAATCTTTTAAAGTACCTAACATAAAACCTGTTGTATAATAGCCTTCAAATGCAGAATTATCTCTGTAAATCTTGATTAAAAAAAATCTGTAGCTATAGTTGGGCAAGATAACATAAATAAGTTGGTGTCTGTTTGGGCAAGGTTTGAGAAATGTGAAACCATTTTTATTTATTTATTTTTTGCAGGAAGGAGGGGAGGGGCCAAGGGTAACCGTTCCATTCGTTTTCTCATTTATATCAGTTGCTCGGGGACACTAGCACTATGAGAGTGTCACCCATTGATATTTGTCACCAGATACTAAAAGGTGATGTTCACTTAAAGAAAGAATTGAGGAAAAATTTGAAATAAAATTTATAAGTAATTATAAAGGTAAGTAACTATTGTTCTAATAATGTCAATGAAATAGCAGAAATAAAGGGCTCATTTATGACATGTTGTAACGTATAGAGTCCTGCATTTGTTGTTTGGCTTGTCAAAACATGTTAGGAATCAGAGCTTAGAATAGGTCCTTGCCTTCCTTATGAAGGAATGAGATGTAAAGAATTGACTAGAAGCAGAAAGAGTAAATAGGTAATTTTGTCTCGCCTGATTCTGCCTTATTACAAGAGATATTCCAGTCTCGTTATGAAAGGTAATCCCAAATCTCTGAGATTAGTGAGTATGTTATTCCAGGGAATTGTATGCCCATACTGCTGCTGGGGCTGAGTAATGTGCAATGAAGAATGGAAAATAGGTTTTTAAACTATGAATGGATGGATGGATGGAATGAAAAAGCTTCTCATTTTTATTAAACAGGTCCCTAGCTTCTTTTGAACTGTTGAATTTATTAAAAATACTGTAGATTTGTTTTAATTTTTTAAATAATATATGTATCATTTTTGGTTATTTATAATTAAGAAAAAAGGTGGTGTAGCCAGATAGCCAAGTTTTCTTAGGCTTCATAATATCTTTAAGTAAGCTTTGGGGAAATGAGTAGGCTATAAAAGTCCTGGATAGGTGTAGCATGAATGTGATAGGCAGCCAGAAAATATACCTTGTACCAGTTATTCATAAATTTTGTGAATAGAATTGCAAGACCCTATATCATCTGACATTAATTTTTATATTTTTACCTTTCAAATTTAATTATTTTTCATAACCTTGTTTCAAAAAGTAAAAATGTGTCAACACTGTTGATATCCTTTTTTATTTTTTATTTAAAAAAAAACTCCAATGCGGCTGACATCTCATTGGATTAAATTGGTTAAAAAATAAATTTGGATGTTGTGTTGTTGTTGTTGTTGTTGTTGGTGTTGTTGTTGTTGTTGTTTAGCCCACCCTGATCGAGCAAGCCGGCGGCACGCAGGTATTGATCGCCCTCTCCGGAGTGGACCAGAGGTTCAGCGCACTAGTGATGTTGTGTTGTGTTCTATGTTGTGCTAGAGCAGTACAGTCTGTCGTAATGTGTTCAATTGTTTGTGATGTGTCCTGGCACAGGTGGCAGGTGTCGTCTGTGGAGTTGTCTAGTCTGTGTTTATATGTCTGTAAGTTGGGGTGATGTCCACATCGGAATCGTGCTACGTTAACTCGATCCGATCTGCTCAGGCTGGTCTCTGACCTGTCAATGGGTGGTAGCTTCGCACCTAGGATCGCATTCGGACCGAGTCGTGTCAGTGCTTTGTGGGTTAGGAATGTGTGTGTGTGTGTGTTTTCTGTACTGTGTGATGTCTGTGGGGCGTATATGGAATGGAGTATTTGGTTATAATGTCTCTCTGATGTTACCTTAATGGTGCGAGGTGTTGGTGCATGATTGTACATGTAGTGGCAAGGGTGTTGTGGGTTAGTTGTCGCTACTGCCATGAATTGTGTTTCTTTCATGTCTAAATGTTTCCTAACTTTCGGTATTTTTGTTTCTGTGTGCAGGTGTTCTATTGGTGTTTGAGTACATCCTGTAATGATATGAAGTGCATTGTTTTGTATGGTCTGTAAGGTGTTTGTGTGTGTTTGAGGTAATGGGTGCCCAGCATGGGCTAGCATAGTCCATAACTGAGCGAATATATTGTTTTATATGAGTGTTGTTGTTTCCTGCTAGTGTCCAAAGTTTGTGCCTGTTAGTACCCTAAACGTGTTAAGTCTTGACGTACATTTGTTTTTAATGTCATGAATGTGGTTTGCAAAAAATAATGATGTGTTGTATGTGACCCCAAGTATTTTGGTCCTGTGAGTGTGTGGAATGTTGGTGTTGTTTAGTGTAATCTGTAGAGTTATCTGGTGTTCTTTTGTGTTACTTGTTAGCAAGGTGATGGGTGATTTTGTGGGCCCTACTTTGAGTCTATTGTGTGTGAGCCAGTCTTGTATACTGTTTATGTATGTTTGTAGGTTATTTGTAGCGGTGTCGATGTTGTTGTGGGTGGATGTTAGAGTGATGTCATCTGCATATGGTGATAGGGTAAGCTTGTTATCTATGGGTGTTGGAATGTCATACATGTATAAGTTGAACAGTGTTGGTGAGAGAACAGAGCCTTAAGGGACCCCGTTCGGAAAAAACTTGTTTTTGGATGACTTGCCATTAAATGTGACATGTGAGTATCTTCCTGAAAGATAGTTGCTCAGCCACCTTTTGGTGTTATTGTGCATATTTGTGTTGAGTATTTTGTTTATGAGAGGGAAGCGTGGGATAGCATCAAATGCTTTACTAATGTCTATTGTTGCTAATAGTGTACGTTGAGCTGGTCATCTGAAGTTGATGTCATCCATGATGTGCTGCGTGAGGTTAGTGAGTAATGTCGTGGTTGAGTGGTGAGGTCTGAATCCATGTTGAGTAGGCGATAGTGGTATGTGTGGGTTGGTGATTTGTAAGATTAGTCTTTCTGTTACTTTGGAAGGTGTGCATAGTAAAGTAATGGGTCTATAGGAAGCTGGTTCTGTTGGATTTTTGTTTGGTTTGAGTAGTGTAATAATTTTCCGTTGTTTCCATATGTCAGGAATAATAGTGTTGGTATGAATATGTGCTGATGTTTGTGAGAGCTAGTATTCCTTGTGGGCCCAAGTGTTTAAGGTGTATGTTAGATACGTTGTCTGGTCCAGTAGCCTTCGAATTCTTAATGTTTTGATGATCTTGGTGGTCTGGTCTGTATTGAAGGATGTAATGATGTTGAGTCTAGGTTCTCTTGTGTCTGGCTGTTTGTCTGTCTACGTGTTTCTGATTGTTGTCTCTGTTTAAGTGGCTTATCTTTGCGTAGTGATTAACTAGAATGTTAGCTTGTTGTGTATATGTTGGGTATTATTTTGGCTGCGACAGATAGCCACGTGTGAGGTGTGAATGCCGCTGTTAGAGTGAGTAATGCTGTTTATAGTCTTGTAAGCCTGGATGTATCTGTGGAGTGGTTTAGTGTTGTTATGAATTCTGTAAATGTTTGTTTTTCTTTGTTGTTTATTTCTGTGTTGAGCTGTTGTATCTGCTGTTTTATGGCTTCTGTGCGTGATGTTTGTGTGTTATGTTTGAGGTTGTTACGTTGCCTTATGAGGTGGGCTATTTCTCTAGTGTAATTTGGGTTGTATTTCCTGTATTTCCTAATGTTGCCCTTGGGTATGTATTTGTTTGCGTTATTGATGATCTGATTAAATGTCTTGAGTGTTGTATTGATGTTTATGATGGGTGTGCTGCTTAATGTGGTGAGTTGTTCCTCAGTGTGTATTTTGAACTGTTCCCAATCAGCTTTCTTGTAATTTCTGTAAGTGTGCCTAAGGTTGTTGGGGCAGAGTGTAGAACGTGTTGTAATGATGATGGGCAGGTGATCTGATGACAATTGATTTTCTGTTCTCCAGTGTGCATGTGTGGGCTAGTGAGGGGGAACAGAACGTTATGTCTGGGGAGGAGTTTGAGTATTCTCCTTGATGTGGTGTGTGTGTGTGTGTGTGGTGTTCTGTATTGTTAAGAATGAAGAGGCTGTTTAGTTGTGTGGCTATGTTGGCGCCTCTGGTGTTGCTTTGGTTGTGCAGGTATCAACTAGTAGCTTTAGCGTTGAAGTCTCCTCCTAAGATGACATTAGTGAGAGAGGCCAGATTGTGTAACTGGATTGTAATTGGCTGGCATCTAAGGTGAACTATCCGGTGGGATGTAAATGTTGACGAGTGTGGTGGTGTGTTTTGTGCATGTTTTAATGTTAACTGCCTGTATTTCTATATTGTTATCTGTTTGGATATGTTTGTAATGTTTTGGGTGGCATCAGTGTAGCTAATGCTTTTACGTATGTAAATGAGTCCGCCCTCGTGACCGCCAGTACGATCTTGACGGATCACCGTGAAGTCAGGGATGGTCGGTGTTTTGTGTGTGCATTTTAGTTTTGTTTCTTGTATAAGTGCTATGTGAATGTTTTGTTTGCGTACGAATTCCCTAAGCTGCATGATTTTGTTTGTGAGGCCATCATCGTTGTACTGTAATGTGTTAATATTAGTTTTTAATAAGTTTGCCGTATCATTGGGATTATTTTAAGAAATCCCACTCTGACAACAAGCACTCTTTTCAATACACAGTTTTATTAGTCTTTATCCATTGTCATTCATTTCGGGAATAAATACTATTCTCGCCAGTTACTCGTGGGTTAGTGACCATTTCTCACTTTTCCAGTTAAGTTGTTATTCACAATGACTACACAAATTTTCTACACTTTTAACCACATCACTCAACATGTTCCAGAACTTATCCTTTTCTTCCGTACCTCCCCGATGGGTACCATATGGCGTATATACCAGTTATTGTTACTTTCGCTCGAACTTTTTATACAAACGTCTCTCATTGGCATCTCGTATATTCTTTCACACGGTCGTGCCATTCAACTTTCATCATTGGACCAGTACCTATCTTGCCTCTCCATTCTACCTCAGTAGTACCCAGTTTTCTGCCTTACTCTTTCCCACCCAGCATCACTACTTCCTTTCACCTTTCCATTTCCACTTCCTTTCCATTTAAAATAAAAGTTGCAAAACTCCCATTATAAAAAGTTAATTTTAATTTGTATTTATAGTATTTTCAAGGGAGTTGTCACATTTTCTGGCATCTGTGTTTGTTTGAAGATGCCGTAACTGCTGTAGGTTGACAAAGGTTTAGGTCAGTGTAATTTAACCCTTTACCGTCCCATGTTGCTTCTAGTTAGTTAACATTTCAAATACACGCATTTAGATTTAACCCTACAAAAAAGTTGTGCGATAAAGGGTTAATTAGGTTCTGTAGCCTCTACCACAAAATTTGAGGAATTTTTGGCTTATTTTGTTTTTATTCTTAATCTTGGAAGCAGTCTGTGGTAATACTGAAATCAGAGAGAGCAAATGTTACTGATCACTGGAAAGATTATAGTACCCCTAAACTAAAATTTGGTAAATGTGGCAAGAAAAGATATGAAAAAAAACCCATAGGACTACCCTCGCTTAACTTTTATATTTTCAAAGATAACGTATCGTATAAACAGAGCCTAAGTTAGCTTACATGCTGTATATTTTATTCATTCCTGAATTAATGAAGTTAATATGCCTTTGGATAACCGCAAAATTTGTGAATTTTATCAAGAAGGGGTGTTTTCACAAAAGAAGAAATTCCTGCTGGATCCTTTGTAGCTGAATATATTGGGGGGAGAATTAATGCAGAAGAAGGTGAATGGAGACTGCGAAAGAAAGGAGCTAGTTACATGATCGCGAAACATATTGGTAAGGAGTTGTATATAATTTACAAGTTTATTATGGCCCAGAGAATTTGGCAGGATTGTCGGTTAGTGGAAGGAGGACAAAGTTACCTTGTAAGGATGGAAGTATTAAACTCAACAATTATGAATGTTTAATACTTAAATATTGTGTAAATGTTAATAGAAACATATGTTAAAATAAGGAAAGCTCATCATAAAGAGTGACAACACATGTAGACTAGAGTGGACCTACAGTAATTCTTGATGATGAACCTGCTTTTCTCTGATTTTTGTTTGGTCAAAGTCTTGTGTGTGTGTAATAATATTATATATATATATCTGTGTGCGCGCGCGCAATGCTAAAAAGGACGGAAACTATTTGATGGGCAGACATTTAACCCTTTACTGCCCAAAAGGACAAATTTGTAACCTTTCAAATACACGCATTCATAACTTAACCCTACAAAATATTGGCCAGTAAAGGGTTAAAGTGTAAGAGCATCTTTTTGGTTATGTAAAGAAACTGATACTTCATTTCATAGTTTGTGAGGGTAGACCATTTTCACTGATCAATTTTTTTTTATTTGTGAAAATTATTTTGAACGTGTTTAAAATATTTAGGAAGCGTTAACTAAATCTGTCATTAACTTTAATGATGAGACCTTTCTTGATACTGAAAAAAATCGTTTGTCTTTCGTTCAGAGAATTATTTGTTGTAGCTCTAGATCATTAAAAAATAAAATGGAAGCAGGTCACTTCATAATGAAGTATTTTCTTTTTTTTTAAAAAAAAAGGCTGAAACTTTTTTCTCAGTCTGGTCATCGCCTCAGTTTTTTATTTAAAGCAAAACAAAACAGGTTCTGAGAGATGTGTAAATGGAAACTCTGATTTTGCCTCGTATAGCATTAGATACTTTTACGATCTCGTCATAAAGGGTAACACTAGATCTATAAGACTAAAGTGGACCTAAATCCTGATGAAGTGTGTGTGTGTGTGTGTGTGTTCAATTAAAGTGAGGTAATTATTTTTTCTGAGGTAACACTATTGGTACCTAGGAATGTTAAAAAATTCTGGAAAAATTTTTACTGTCACAAAAAAAGTTTGGTTCTGATTGGATTAGGTTAGGCTAGGGAGTGCCTCACTATTTAAAGACTTAACAGAAAACACCCTTCGAGCCCGCAATTGCGTTCAAAATACTTATCCTCAGTTCGATGGTACTAAGGTAACTCAGGGCTGAATTATCCAATAAGCACAATAGCCACAGTGCCTAGGGCCTATGAAAAAGTTTTGGCCCTAAAAAAATTCTTAGCTTACTCGAAAAGGAAACTGCTAAATCAAACTTAATAATCTGCTTTAATGAAATTACTTTACAATGTATAATATGACTTTAAGTAAATGTACATTAAACATTAATTTTGCGGCTTTTTGTTGGCAAAATCACAGATTACATCTTCAAATTTCATTTTTTTGCGAAAGCTCATTCTCAATTGTCCGCTATTTGTGCACTGATCATTTCTGCCACAAATTTCTTGTTTGCGTACATACGTACATACGTGAGAACAATAGAAATTCATCTGTGAAAGCATGTGTGAGATCTGATGGATATGTATCTATTAATGCCCTTGCTCTAGAGGCCACTTCATCACTGGACATAGATCTATCCACAAGAAAACTAAATCTTTCAAATGCCATAGTCATATGTTATATATAAGGTTGTAACATACTGTATATTCTGCTCGAATTTTTAGTTTATTCACAACAAAAATTAAATAACATAATGACAAATTAATCATCAATATAATTCCCTTTTTCTATAACCTCCTCCCACGTGTAGAAAAGTTTTTTATGCCACGTTCGAAAAAATCCCTTGGTTTCGAGTTAAAAAAAGCGATCACTTCGTTTTTGATAGCTTCCCTGGATTGCAACTTTTGTCCATCTAGGTGGTGTTGCAGACTTCTGAATAAATAGTCTGAAGGTGCGATGTCCGGAGAATAAGGTGGATGAGGCAGTTTTTCCCAACCAAATGCCTCCAATTGGGCAGTGGTGATTCGAGCAGTGTGAGGGCGCGCGTTATCTTGGTGGAATAGAACACCTCTGCGATTAATTAATGCAGGACGTTTTTCTTGTAATGCCATCTTCAGTCATTGGAGTTGTTGGCAGTAGACTTCAGCTGTGATTGTTTGGTTATCTGGCAGAAGCTCAAAATGAATAATTCCTTGCGTATCCCACCAAACGCACAGCAAAATTTCTTTGGATGGGATCCATTCCTTGGCTGAGATTCAGGCTTTGTTTCACGGCTAAGCCACTGATGTCGACGCTTAATATTGGTATAGAGAACCCATTTTTCATCCCCAGTGACAATCCGATTAAAAAACGATGCCTGCAGTTGCCGAGAATGCAGTGATGTGCAAATATCGATTCGTTGTTGAAGATTCGCTTGTGACAAATGCGGAACCCATTTTCCAACCTTCACCACTTTTCCTAACAGCTTCAAATGACGATGAATGGTCATATGGCTAACGCCGAGATGCAGGCCAAGTTCTCTTACAGTTACCGTTGGGTTTTCCTCCACTTTTGCTTTCAGCAACTCTTCATCCTCATTTGGTCGTCCTGTTCGTTGATAATAATCTTTCAGTCTGAAGTCTCCATTTCTGAACTTCTCAAACCATCTCCTACACATTCGCTCACAACATCATTTCCATAAACTCTCTGAATGTTTCTTGCGGATTCACTAGCGTTAGATCCTTTATGGAACTCATACAGCATCACATGTCGAATATGCTCTTTCGTGGGCTCCATGTTTTTTCAATTACTGTAATATCGTCGGGGTGGCGTTGTAACTATGAAAAACACCAGAGAAAATATTCATTAGCCTAAGTCATTCTGTATCATGATAAAACATGTGCGAACCTGTCGCCGCGTGTAGTTTGCACCATTTCTAAAACTATTTCACATTATCTTGGTTATTCTATTATCTATCATCCGTTTTCTAATCTAGCAGAATTTATGTTACAACCTGATACTATAGATCAGTGGTGGCCAACCATTTTTTGATGCGTGCCATTTTTAGGTTAGGTTTAATTCGGATGCGGCAAAAAAAAATTTGTGAAAAAATTACTAATAAAATATATAATATTTACCTTAAATAGAAATATAATGTGAAAAATATTTACCTTAATGAGATTACATCTTAACTGCTTAACTACATCTTAACTGCTTAACTACATCTTAACTGCTTAAATCTTTGATTTTTAATATTTAGTGTTAGAAGTGAAAATTTAGCACAATTCATACTAGACCTCGATGCGCCACTTCAAAGTACTTGATGCGCCACCTTTGGCGCAATGCGCCGCGATTGGCCACCACTGCAGTATAGATCTATGATTATATTATGGGGCGTATACATTGTATACAGTGCAAGTATTTATCTATAGATCTATCTTGGGGCCTACAAAGGCCTTAATCCAGCACTGCTAAGGTTAGGTGAAGGTAAACTAGGTTTGGTTAGTTTTTAGATAGGCCTATATGGATGTGAAAAAGTCGACACCTCGCTGCCAAGGCGGAGCTGCGCATATATGTGTATATGTAAATGGGCATATACCACTAGTGATTTGCCTGTAATGAAAATGTTTAAAGTAGAAAACTGAATTTTTCTTAGGAAAAAAAAGGGTGATGCGTTTGCTATATAATATAGATTTTATGTAGACTTTTGTGTTTGTTCAGACTTCGAAATTGACAGTTTCCTAATTTAAAATGGGTTGTATACTAGGGTGGAGTGAAAATATTAAACTGTCTTGTCTTACTCATGATTTGGTGTATTGACCCTCTAGAAGTTCTAAAAAGATATTTTCTTTTTAGGACCCTCCACCCGCCGCATTTTTGGCAAAAACAAAATGGCGGAAAGTCATATTTTGAAAGACCCCTAGTATAATATCTATTGGTTTTTGAGAGAAGATATCGCGTTATTTGGTTATAACTATGATAATGAGTAAATATATTCACACAACACAAGCGGTACTTACTAATCACCAACTACTAAAGAACACACACACGCTTATCTAAACATCAGTCTCACTCGAGGTCAATGACATCTCGCATATGGCTGACGAGGGATGGGGGTAGGAGCCGCATGCTGCATATTGTAGCATGGGTGGCGACAAAGACTATTGAGTAAAATATGTTTACATTTTAGTTTTAGAGCTTATATATAATTTGTTTTAACTAATTCCATTTTTTGTATTTTCTCAGATTTTCATGTGATATTTCTATAGAAATTTAACCTCAGATCTAAATTTGGCAAAATCCCTACTAACTAGACAGTCGGTGAAGCAACATTTTCTGCATATTACCCTCTAATACGCTGGTTGGGAGATGTTTTCTTCCACTGAAGGAAGACTCATCTGCAAAATTGACAAATAATGATATTCTCGAAACGATAGCAGAAGCATTGGTCGAAGTGTGGAAACGTTCATCAACACCCTCAATGAGTAAAAAATCCATAATTACCAAGCTGAAACGCTTTACCGACAAGGTTGAGCAACTCAATCGATCCAAAAGCAGTGCGAAGCTTATTGAATTGTTCAAAAAATCATTGGTAGAACTCTGACATTTATGCCTGTAAATGCAACTTCGTTTCGCACCAAGATTTTAGCTGCTGAAAAGCGGATGTAAAAAAAAACATATTATTTGTGTTTGTCCAAAAGAATCAAGGATACCCAAAGAAGAACTGGAATTCCTTGAGGATCAGAGGACTATGCGAAATATGGTGATTGGAGGAGTGGATGTTACCCTTTCAAGATCTATAGCAAAAAGAAATGCAAGAAAGTTGAAGGAGCAACAAGGAAGTAAGCGAAGAAAAATAATCATGCATGAAGAATTCGAAAAGGTAGTCATTGATGATGTGCTTTCACCTGATACTAATACTGATCTCTCTAGTACCGAAGAAAGTTCAACAACTGAGTCTGAATATGAATGCTCCAACATTCAAATGAGAGCCCCTTTACCCAATCTCGCCATGGAAGTCGACAGATTTGGTGTTTCGGATAAAGCTGCATCGGCCATTGCTTCAGCTACTTCGGTGGATTTGAGTATCATTACCGAAAAAGACTGACTTTTTTACTGATCGAAGTACGGTGAGAAGAGAAAGACAGAAATTGAGAAAAACATTACAAGTTGAAGCTGCACAAAGTTATGGTGATGTTAAAGCTTTATATTTTGATGGGAGAAAAGACAAGACGTTGGTAAAGAAAAATAAAGATAGTAAATGGTACCAGGATATAATTGTTGAAGAACATTATGTACTATTGAGTGAGCCTGGTGGAGAATACCTTAACCATTTGAGCCCTAAATCTGGAAAAGCAAATGATGTATCTGAATTGTTGTTCGCTTACTTGAATGAAGTGACACTAGACCAGAATCTCTAGGTGATAGGGTGCGACAGTACGAATGTCAACAATGGAACTAAAGGTGGCATAATCCATTTCATCGAGCAGAAGCTGAACTGACCATTGCAATGGAGCATATGTATGTTACGTACAAATGAACTTCCCTTAAGGCATCTGTTTGAGCGATACGACGGGAAAACAACTGGGCCAAGATCATTCAGTGGATCTATTGGTAATGCTCTGAAGACTTGCCATGAGATGCCTGTGGTAAAGTTCCCCCCAATTACGGATGGGGCCGATAGCATCCCAGTTCTCACGGATGAGCTCAGAAGATTTAAGTAATGATCAACAATACATGTTCAGAATAATTGGGGCCATAAGCGAAGGATATGTTGACGGAAGCCTAGAGAAACTCAAGCCTGGTCACCTTAACAACTCTAGATCAGAGCTTTCCAAACTTTTCACGTTGGCGACACACTATTTAAGCATAAAAATTTCCACGACACATTAATTAATTTTTGTTATCAAATATCAGATAATTTTTCAGTAGGTGGTTTATCTCGTAGCCGATTTTGTTGATAGAAAAATCAAAATTTTCAAAATACAAAAAATACTAATGTGTCGCGACACACAGTTTGGAAAGCTCTGCTCTAGATGGTTAACTCTAGCTAACAGACTATGTCATTAGTAGGTCTCCCAAAAGAATCCCTCCAGAGAGTTACGTAGCCTTGTTTTGTTCATAGTAACAAACTCTGGTCCTAACTGGTTCAATATAAAATTTAAACCATATCTGCCTGATGTACCCAAACATATCTCTGATGCGATAAAAAGGTTCAACCTATTACCCCAAAATATACAAAAAGTTGTCTAACCTTATATATCATGGAATGCCTATTTTGCTCACTCCGAAAATATTCTTCTATCACTGCTGTCAGATAGTGAGCTAAAGCTGCGCAAAGTTGCAATCGATCAAATAATACAGACAAGAAAGTATAAGGAAGCCAATACAAGGAAAATCAGAGAATTTAGAGTACCAGAATTGAACTTCAAAGCATCACATTGGACAGACATCATCATCTGGGATAGGATTGATATCAGTGAACCACCTTTCGCCTCTAAATTGTGTGATGAAGAATTGCTTGAGTACGAAACAAAATGTTTCAACGTTGAGCAATACCCTATTCACACACAGAACGTCAAAACAGCCGTGAAGTTGGTTACAGATGCATCAGCATCAGTAATATCATAGGAATCAAGAGATGGATTTATTAGGTCAAGAATAAAAAGTCGCTCTCTGCTTCCCTCACTTGAAATCAAAAAGGATCTGATGCCTCTCGTGAAAAAATAATATTTGAGATGAGCGGGTTTTATGTCGCATTCAAATGGAATTGATTTATGGCATCCGACCAAGTGAGACCAGATACAATTTTATTTCAATACAATGTATGCACAATGGTGTTTTTTAAGTATAGTTTTGCATTATAAAGCGTTTTTCTTCAATTATTTTTTTGATAGAACACTTAGTTTTTATGTTATGAGCATATTTTTATTTATGGACAACTGGCTGATGGCCATTTTGCTTTTATGTAAAAATGCGAGAGATGGTTTGAGTTACAAACATTAAATGACTGAATACATCATTTTTATGTTCTAATACACCAAAAACAAGTGAGGCAAATAAATTTGAAATAAAAAGTTTTTCACTCCGCCCTATTGTATACCTTAGCGAGACTCCGTGTATATTGTACATAATTTCCAGTATTGATGCTGAATTCAACAAATCTTTAGCGGCCTATGTCAATGATGGTATCAAAGATGCAAACTGCATTATGAAGAAAATAATAATGAATGAGGAATGTCATCTGTTTGTTTGTCAAACAGGAAAATGTTATTCCACAAAACACTGAACTTTTGTATAACTACGGACTTGATTCAGAGTTTATGGATTGGCGAAAGAAATCAGTGAGTTTTATATTTTCTGATAAGTAAAGAGTATTTAAAACGGGTATTAAGTTCTGCTTTCCAGTCTTCGACAGCTTTACATTTAGTATTATAATGAAGTTAATTTTTAGTTTTCAAAACCTTACGTTTTTCTCATGTTTTATACCAAGTATAATGTCTAGTTTTGCCATTAACAGTTCCGATAAAAGGTAACATTCAGGAAGCTATTTCCCCACTACATTGGGGTGAGTATGTCCTGAGGGTTATCGAGCCAGAGCAGAAACAGGTTGAGTGGCCTGGCCAACTCCACCACCCAGTACCAACAGTTGATAGCGAACTGAGAACCCGAAACCTTTACCACTGAGCTACTGGTGCCCAAATGCTGGTAAAATTTAATATAAATTTTGCAGGAGTTCAACGTCACCCTCGGTTCTTCGGGTGTGCGAAGAAGTCCTCAGAATGCTGCGTGTGGAAGGGATCATAAAAAGGAAGTGTGTAAGTATGAAGATCTAGTCTGTGAAGTGTTACATTTGAAGTGAGGGTGACAGTTGGAGCTATACATTTTTTCAGAAGTTTCTGACAGTCTATGTTTGAACAAAGTACTACCACAAGAGAGAAATTCAGTATTGTTGTCATGAATAGAATGGCGGAACAACTTACTGTTCTTTGCTTGAAGTTTTCCATGGTTCTTGAAAACTTCAGTGAACGTAAATAAATTCAAAATAAACCAGTCTAGGTTTTGCTGTATCTTTATTTTGCATAGGTACTGCGAATTCACTCTTCGACTCGAATGAAAAAGTGTTTTTGTGTTAAAGGATTACCCCAATTCCTCTTTCGAAAATTGATGGTAGCGATATTTTAAGATCATTACTTTTTTATATATATTTTTTTTCTCGTATGGTTAGAATTAAAACTTCTCTCTCTTTTGGCAGTCATAACAAACTTCAAATTGAAATCCAACAATCCAATTTTTTATTTATTATATTAGTTTATAGCAAAGTGTGTGTGATCCAGTTCTCCTTGCTCTTGAATAATAGGGTGGAGTGAAAAAATCAAAAGTGCCAGGATCAAAATTGAGGGGATCTAGATAGTTGTCTTTTGTCCAGGATTAAACTTTAAAACTGATTTTGGGTGGTTGCATACAAAACTGTGACTGCTACCGGCCAATTTATACAAATCGTATGTGCGTGCGACCAAAATTTGAACCCAGTAACCTATCTCGGGTTCCGGGCATGATAGAAAGACAATTTAAAAACTGATGCCTTTTTTACCTCTGAAGCAGATTAAAACATTTGCAGAGGGCTGCAGGCTCAATAATGCATAAAAAAATCCATATTATTTTTGGCCAAAAAGTACAATTTTCAGCCCTTTTTTTTGCAAATTTTTAGACAATTTGTGGTAAATATGTGCAATTTATTGAAAATATTATAAATCAACTTAAGATTAATCTAAAATGTCATTCGGTAAACAAAGTAATAAATAATAATCATCTAAACAGCTTCAGAATATTGTATTTTTGTATTTTTTTGTATTGAACACCGTCAGTTTTCTTAATTTTATCTTTTGTTGAATAATGCCGTCACAATGTTCAAATCCTACCACAGTTGAGAAGCCTCTGTTACAAGTTTAATGTGCCTCTCTACAGCCTGATTATGACAAGGCTGGTTGAATTTCAATGCTTCCTTTCTTGTGTTTAGGAGTCCTTCTTTGGTTAGAGATGCTTTGATAGAGGGTTCATGAATGTCAGGTGAATTTAAGTTTATCATTTTGAGATACCCTCAAGCATCGTTATTGATTTTAGGAACCATAAATCTCTTGACACTACCATCTCTCACAACACTAAAGTCAGGCTGTAACTCTAAGACTTCATTATCCTCATTGAATCAATTATCAGGTCACCACCTTCGAAGTCATTGTCTATCATTGTTTCAACTGATTCATTCCCTCAGACCAAAAGTACCTTGTGAACTGCGATGTTGTGGATTTGTGGATCGGAATCAGCAAGCATGGCAATTAATACATTCTCAGGGTGAGCATAGTATGCATTTCGGTAGAGGGTTTTTAGGGCTATCCCTGGCTTCCTTGTGAGGAAATTTCAGGATCCATTGGAGCATATCATAAAAGTTCTTAGCACCATCTGTGCATCGATACGCCTTCTTGATCTGGAACCAACTTGGAAAATAGACCAAGATACAAAACTCTGAAAGTGTGACCAGAACTTTGGAAGGCTTCTTTTGAGATGTATACAATCTGAGGATTCTACATGCCAGAGCCAACCACCTTGAATGACAGATTCTGTAAGCATAATACTGATCAGTGCTGAGGTCCTCCAGTACTTCGTTAGGAATAACTGGAAATTTTGAATTCCTAATTGGCTTGAATGAAATCACATCTCACCGAGATACACTTCCCCCAAGTTCAACACCCCTATCTTTCCCGAAAATGAGTCTGAGCTCTTGTTGTTCCATCCAGAGTAACAAAGACGTGATGAAGCGGGAGCTCATGACAGTGTATTAGGCAAATGCTCCACTGCAAAGGTCTACCAAGCAGTTCTTCCAGGCATCTGATAGCTCCACCATTTGAACCAGTCATTGTTAGTCCCATCAGATCCTATCATGACAAGTTTGATTTGTAATTCAGTGTCTTTGAGGGCCTTGTATATCTCTGTTGCAATAGTCGACCCCTTGCCATTACTTGGAGTCACACGTGAGAGGTAGAAATCACCTGAAATAGTATTCAGAAATTTTAGACAATTTTTTAGATATTTCAGGGTTTATATCTATTTTCCAATTTCTATATTCAAAATTCATCTTAATAAATATTTTGAGTAATATCTGTTACAAAATGCAAACTAAAGATCAAAATTTCAAATCTTACAGGTTCTCCTACAATTACATAGTGTTATTCTAGCTCAGTTCTTCTGTAATATTTGCCATTCACTTTAACTGTCACCATTGTTGCACCTTTGCCAGGGGCGTCCACAGGATCAATTAAGTAAGGGTGCACTTCCAAATACAGAGGGGGCACAAGTATTTGCGACCTCTAGGAAGGGCCTGGGGCATGCTCACCCTGGAAATTTTTGAAATTTACGTCTTGGACAGCATTTCCTGCCTTCCGGAGGCAGTTAGGAGGGCAAATTATAGGGTTTCAAATACTGAAAAAATCAGGATTTTTTTAGACATCCTTTGTATGTCCATGATATTAGGGTGAAACCAGATACACAATAACTTGGTAGATATACAAGCTTATTATTCTTACATAATATATACACAACGATCTCGTAGTCGTGTTCTCCACAACAAATTTTACATGTTTTAATTTTAATCACAGGATTTTCTCTTCCTATCAACAATATGGGAAATTATACAATATTAATAATATATATAGTAACCAATTACTATCTTCAAATATTATGACTGGATTTTGGGTTTATAATAAAATCTATCTGTAAGCAGTTGAAAAAACGGGGCACCATTAAAAAACGAGGGGTCGTGCCCCCTCGTATGGACGCCCCTGATCTTTGCGACCATCCACATAAATAACATCCACCAATTCAAACAATTTACCCTCCTCTTTTCTTATGGCTTTACGATATTTTTCACGTTCTCTTCTAGGCTTGTTCCTGCCAGGGATGGGGTCAAATACTTCTGTATTTATATTTGAAAGTATTTGTATTTTGAGATTTCCAATAAAAGTGTTTGTATTTGTATTTGAAATATTTTGAAAAGTATTTAAAACTTCCAAATACTTTTGAAATACTTTAAAAATACTTCTGCAAATAGTTATACAAATTCCTATAACATTTTGTCCTAGCTTTCATTGTTGAATCTTTAAAAATAAAAATATTGATAAGTATTCTAGCTCTCTAGGTTAATCTACAAGACCCTTCCCTTTGGCAATATATATTATACAGTACATAATGTGTGTTGGGCTGTTGGTTACCCTGGAACAGAGTTTACATTTAGGTTGCTTTGTGGAATTTAGTCAGTTCTTACTTGAACAGTGACTAGTATTTGTATTTGTAAAAGTATTTGTATTTCGCAAAATTTAAAGGATTTGTATTTGTGTGTACTGGTAAAAGTATTTGTATTTAAATACTTTTAAATGTATTTGACCCCATGCCTGGTTCCTGCAAAGTTCATAGTGCAAATTTACTCAATTTTAAAGTTATTTAAGCAAACTCCATAGGTTTTGACTAACAATATTTAAATTTCAACACTTGTTTGAAACATATCCCCTTTTATGAAATACTTTATTTGAATCAGATACTAATATACAAGATAATTGGACTGTTACCTGTCAATTACGTTCATCTTAGTAGTAGTGATAATTCCATAATCCTCTAAAACTGCTGATGCAACTGCTGCTCCCGCTCTGTCACTTACTTAATACCTGGTAAAAGACATTTATTTTATATCAAGTTAATATTCTAACAACTTGTTCATTGTACAGTAGTGTCCAAGATTTGGACTCTAGCTATTAGCAACGTTACATGGATTATAAATAATTTTATCAAAGGTATTGTCAACAGCACAACAAGTGTTCAAAGCATACTCGTATTTTAAACTATACAGTATACCTGTCACACTGCCGAGTGAGGTTTGGTAGACTCTTCCAATTTTGTTCTGTCGTGGATTTCTGTTGTTCACTGACACCAGCTGTTTCATCATGTGATTCCAGGCTGCCCTGACTTGAGAGACTGTCGAGATCAGTCATGTATTGCTGCTGAGTTTGATGGAACAACTTGAAAAACTCTTCTGGGCTCTTCTCTGGGGATAATAAAATACAATATGATTATGATACAAGGTAGTTTACCAAATACCAAAGACGCAAAAATAAAATTTTATAATTTGTAGCACAATCATTTCAAGAAACCCAGATTTTCGGTGGTCATTAATCAAAAGTTTTTTAATTTATATAGATCAAACTCACCAATTCTTTTCTTTTGCTTGCTCCTGCTGTACTCCTCTCCTTTTGTGTATCCGATGTATGGCATTCCTTAAAACCAATGCATCGTCCTATTTTAGCTGTTTCCTGGCCTTGATAGAAAGCATAGTCTTCTGTCATTTTGAGTTGATACAAATGTTCCAAATCTCTTCTCCGATTTGAGTCCTCACAGATGTCAAAGTTTTTTCAGTGAAAGAAGAAAGATCACTCCAGAACTTGTCACCACGTTTCTTTTTTGGATATCTATCAAACCTACAAAATTACCAAAACTTTAATGTTGTGAATGCAAATTTCAATTATAAACCCCAAGTTAAGTTCTAGTCAAAACAGAATTTATTACTGATCATTCTTATGATTTGCAAATCACTGAATCATATGTTTGTTAATAAATTACTTACAAATGTAACTACAAAATTTATAAAATTATGACATATTTTAAATCTTTTTATAAGGGACTAGAAATTTGAGTCTTACCTCGAAAATTCTTTGACTAGATCCTGAATCTTGCTGGTGACACTGGGGCGTGAAATTGGATAAACATTGCACCAAATCCAGTGTTCAATCAGATTTAGTGCAACCTTATCAGCTGCTTGTCTGGTTGTCCAGTTCTTTTCTGCCAATACACTTTGGGTGACATCTTTATCAAGTGGAAGCTTTCCATTGGGGAATGAGTCTGTGCTTGAAAATCTGTGGCCTCCATCAAGAATTTTAACTGTCACTGCGTCTTAACATCCTACTATGCAGTATTTTTTGGCAATAAGGTTATCAAAATACATGTATTTATCAATTCTATAAATTCAACCTCAAAAGAAAAATATAATTTGAAATAAAAAAAAAAATTTGGAGAAAAAGGGCCGAAAAATTGCATTTTTTGAGCAAAAATGACTAAATAAAGATTTTTTGATGCATTATTGACCTGCATCCCTCTATAAATGTTTTAATCTGCTTCAGAGGTAAAAAATACATCATAAACAGTTTTTAAATTGTTTATCATGTCCAGAACCCGAGATAGGTCAATGTGTTCAAATTTTGGTCGCGCGCAAATACGATTTGTATAAATTGGCTGGTAGCAGTCACAGTTTTGTATGCAACCACCCAAAATCAGTTTTAAATTTAATCCTGGACAAAAGACAACCATCTAGACCCTTCAATTTTGATCCTGGCACTTTTGATTTTTTCACTCCACCCTATAATGAAAAATAAAGCCGACGTTCTGTGTGTTTGAAAAGTGAAAGTATAAATAAGTGTACAAAGGAATGGAAGAGGACATTACACGAGTGATAAGAAGTAAACAGAATGAATGAAGATTTTGGAGGGAAGGTGAATGGACACTACTGTATGTTGGGTATAGAAAGTTATTTTGGATATTTTCATGAATTAAAATAAAAATCGTGTTGTCATTTTTATATGTACTGTTATTTCATAAAAATAAATGTTCCCCTAATAAGAATAGTTAAAATGCCGCGCTTCTAAGCTGAAGGTCGTGGGATCGAGTCTCATCTCGGACTGTGATTTCAAACTTCTTGTCGGTTCCCGGTTCGGATTCCACTTTAAGCTGTGGGTCCAAGGTGAGACGACAAGCCTAACCTTCATCAGAATGAACGATTCTGGCGGAAACTGTTAATCCAGGGTTAGACCAGCGTATCCTCAAAAAACAAAACTCACATTTATCTGTATTTTCAAAGATGGAAGGTGTTAGTATAACATTAAGGGATTCATGGCCGATACCTCTATTATATTTGCTATAACTGCAATATTGTTTCAAGCTCAGTAGCCACTGAGCAATTTGGTAACTAATATATTTGCAATTTTATTCCATGCACCAGTCATCACACTTAATTGATCTCTCTATATTTTGTATACTGTTTCATTTTATTTTACTGTTATTTATTTACATATTTGTAAAATTATTTACTCAGATTGATATTTGATCAGTACTCGTATTTTGGGTTTTACTCGGAGTTCGAATTAAAATTTTACATGGAAAATAGGAGTTATTAGAATTATTACAATTAGCCTTCACGAATATTTTCTATTTTTGTCCACAGTAAGTGAACTTCGCTCATCTCATGAGAAAGTGTCTGAATTAGAAGCAAAATTGGACCACTTGCAAAAAAAGGTTAATGATCTTGGTTTAAAATTTCAACACTCAGACTGTAAATTAACTCGCCTAGAGACAAAAATTAGTGATCTTAGTGTACATTTTCAACATTCCGACTGTAAACTAAATCAGCTACATAAAGATTTTAAATGTTTTACAACATTTACTTACGACAGTATTTTAAAATTAAATGAAAATAAAAAACTTAGCAGTTCAAATATTGAGAAAACTTTGAAGCACCTCGAACTATCACATCGTTACTTTCTGGGACTTTCAAATCAACAAAAGGAAAATGATAAAGGAACAGTATGCCAGTATAAAGAGTGTCTGCCGTCACAAAATACACGTCAAAGTAAGTTATTTTTATTTAAGTTCGAAAACTATAATTTAGAAATAGAAATTTTACTGGCTTTGCTATTAATTAGGTTCAGTGCAGTATATTTACACGTTTTTAGAAATTAAAATATTTTCAGATAATCACCCTAAAAGTCCAACAAAGTCCGACTCTCCGAAAGAAGTAGTCCCCGTTTCACCATTGATACCTAATTTTAATTGGTTATATGATTTAAATGATGTTTAACCGGCCGGGGTCGAACCAGTTTATCTGAAGGTCATTGGTTCGAATCGGCTCACACTTCCGATTTTATCCATTAAGGCGTTTCTCTTGGTCTTTCCCTCCTTCATATGACCGTAGATGTTTTGAAGAAGGTTAAGTAACCCCAAAGCATTGTTTATTAATTGAAGTGAGAGTTAAAAAGCCATCCGTTGTGAGGATACATATAACACATTGGTATAGGCCTAGTTTTGTGGAGGAAATGTCGAGATTTTTAGAATGGTTTATAAAAAGTGAGTGCACTCATGTGAGTAAAGGCGGATAAGTTGGGAAAAACAGTGTGATAAAATGTAATGTTGGTTAGTTACGTCATATCTGGTTAGGTTAAATAGGTTGTTGTCTTGTCAAATGTCGCCATACAAGATTTAAAATGTGACGGAATCCGCCACAATGCGTGTGCGTGCGAGTAAATGAGTTCCTTCACTGGTTAAAGGCAGTTTCCTTCAGCAAGACGTTAGTGAATAATCTCAGAAGTTGAATTAAGGGAGTAAAGTCACAATGAGAAATGGGTTTATTAAAAGCATATGCTTTCGGCTTGTATTTAGGTTTTCAGGTATTATCGTACTTGATGAACACCTAACAAAGACAATTATATCTACCGCTTTTGTTTGTTTTCGTAGATGAAGGGGAAAATATTACACGTCATTCGGAGGAATTGTCTAATAAGAATGATGAGCAAATGAAAGCAGTAAATGAAGAAGTCGCAAGCGAGGTTGTTGAAGATTGTCTCGAGATACCCCAAGGCATGATGACTATTGAAGGCAAGTTATCTTATCCATCAGTTCTTTTCATTGAATAATTTCAAGATAATGCCCTTCATTAGGTGTTATCGCACTTGATGAACACCTAATAAACATAATTATATGTTTACCGCTTTTTTCCGTTTTTCAAAGATGAAGGTGAAAATGTTACACGTCATTCGGAGGAATTGTCCAATAAGAATGATGAGCAGCTAAAAGCAGTAAATGAAGAAGTCACAAGCGAACTTCTTGTCGAAGATTGTCTCGAGATACCCCAAGGTATGATGACTATTGAAGGCAAGTTATCGTATCCATCAGTTCTTTTTATTGAATAAGCTCAAGACGCCCTATTCCATTTGTGTGTGTCAACGTTTGATTGGTTGCATTTCTAATAAATATGGACTCAGCCAAATATTAACCTGTTTAAACTTCCCAAAGAGAGAGCCCTCCATACGAATACGACAGTATTAATAGCCTATCCTTTTTAATTAATAATGTGGGAGTTTAGATGTTAAATAGTTTGGTATTTAATGAAATTCCATCAAAGTTTACTTGAACTTTCTCCCTCTTGAAGTACTTTAGTAACAGTAAAAAGAGATCCGTTAATCACGTGTAAAAAATAATCTTTCTTTTTGCGTTTAAAGTTGAAGATATGCAGCATCAGACAGACCAAAATGTACATAACGTTAATGAAGACTCACAAGATGAGATTAATAAAAAACAGGACCGTGAAGAGGAAATCCATGATGTGCCAAGGGTCCAACATCTTGCTCCACAAAGTATGTTGCCTCCCCCCCCCCCCCTTGCTAGTAACAAAGACTAAGGTACTCTTATTTATATATTTTTTTTAAATCTCATCTCTGCTACGCATTTCATATTTATCTTCCTCGATTTTACTTCACTCGTGACCTTTATATCAAGTGATCTCACTTGGATAAATGTGTATTTGACTCCATTATCAGTGTTTTAAGTTTTACGTGTTTATGCCCTAACCATTCTTCCCTGCTAATGATTATATTGACTTGATACCTCACTTGTATGGTATTTAAATTATAAACCTCTTATGCGGGATACAAGAGTTTTTCCATAATTTTCAAACTTTGTTCAAATCTTCAGTATGTTAGATATTAACTCTTCATCTCTCTCCGCAAGTTTTTAAAAAAATATGTCCGGAAAGTCACAGTATCATCTTGGAATGCGAAGCCTCTTGTAGCAATATTTGGTTTACATCTTTACAATATTGCTTTCCATATTGCACCTCCTATAAAGATTTTTTGAATCTCACTATCTACCCTCAGTCTGTCCAAGGACTGTTTCAAATGTTTCCACTGACAGTAGCAGGTTTTGTGATCCATGCTCTTTTCATGTTCAGAAAGTTTATTGTATAATTTATGCAATTCCCACACAATTGTGGATATCGTTTACTTCTTGCCAGACACTGCATTATTTATGTTCACTTTCAAGTTTGGAAAAAAAACAAAACAAAAAAAAAGCAGTAAAGAACTTTCTTCATATCACTCCACACAAACCAATCTCTAGGAATGTTTTCTTCTCTGTTAGATGCCTTAAGTGTTAGCGAAAAAAAAATCGGGAAAGAGCAAAAGAATAAAATATATCCCTAAAAAAAGTGACAAATTAATGATTTTTAGGCATTTTGTTTGCAGGGAAATTTTGAAACTACATTAAACTGGAAAGGTACCATTCTAATTGCATATTTGTAAAGTATTTATAATTTGTAATGAATACGCCTCGGTGGTGTAGTGGTTAGCATCGCTAAATACGAATCCATCGGTCCCGAGTTCGAGACCCGGTGACGGCAGCCGGCGCGCAGCAAAACCCAGCTGTTCATCCTTCTACATAATAAATAGTTGGTAGATAAATGGGTGGCCTAGTGGTTAAGACGCTGGCCTGCTGGTGGGGCATGGTTCGGATTGCACGCTAAACTGTAGGTCTAAAGTGGAGTGAAAAGCTTGACCGTCAGAATGAACAATTCGGGCGGAAGCTAAGCAAAGGTAATGTGCATTTTTCTGAAAAATCAATATACATTTTTCTACATTTTAATTTTGTTGTGAAGGAATTTTTTCATTGAATATAAATTTAGAGATCGGACTGTACATTGCGTATTCTGAAAGCTTTATTATAATTGTGTAATTGTAATGTGTTAGGTCGGTGAGCACATCTGGACGACCTTGTATCGTATTTTTACTTTAATGAAATTATTGTCATGTTTTGGGACTTTTTGTACTGTGCGCCCGCTCACGCGTTAGCAACTGGGCATTAGTGAGGTCGAGGGTATGATAGTTCAAAGATAGAGTCGGGTAATATTTTTGTAAGGTAACACTTTTGGCACCTTGGAACATTAAAAAATGAATATAAAAATCCTAGAAACATTTTTATTATCGGAAAAAAAGATATGTTGGTCCGGATTACGTTAGGTTATGCCAGATTAAGTCGGTTTAGGTTTGGTTAGGTGAGATTAAGCTAGATTAGCGAGTACCTCACTCTTTAATGACTTAACAGAGAACACCCTTCGAGCTTTCAATTGTGTTCGAAACACTTGTCATGTCATTCCAGGTTCGATGGTACAAAGGTTAAGTTAAATTGACTTTAGATATATGAATTTAATTGTGTGTGTTTGAAATTCAGTCGGTTCACTCGTTTTGACATTTTTTTGGCCTCGTCATGGTGTACTTTCTTATGTCTGGACTGTATTTGTTTATCTGTAGCACTTCTAAGATTTGTAAAGTGCGTTTTAAATCTCTTGTACGTGCATCCAATCTGGCTCACAATGCTCAACTATCATGTTACCAATCATTCCATCCGACTAACCTTTCAACTATATTTTCAGAAGAGCTTTTTCGTTATATTATGTGCATTACCTTTCGCTCCGATACTTTAATTTACGCTTTTTCATTTGTCCAATATTTATCTTGCCTTCTTTTCATTATCCAAAGAAGAACCTTATCGCTTCCTTTATTTCCTAAACAAACATTTCCCTATACATACGTACCCTTCCATTTTGAGCTTTATGGTAATAAAGTGTAATAGAAGTTCAATTTATTATTATCCCCTTATTCTCAACCAACAATCAAAATTTTTAACATTTATAGAAACTTGTTCTAAAAATTTTTAGTTTATTTTAACAACTTTTGTTTCCTGATTAGATTACAAAGAAAAGAATTTATTTTCATTTAAACTTCTAAATAAGACCATGCCATTTTACTTTTGAGTCACACTGCGTAGGCTTGACAAATATAATGACTTCTTTTACTCTTCATTTCAGATGATTTCACGCATTGTACTTCCATTTTTCTAAGGAACTTTAACAAGTTCATTTTTTTATCATTTCTAGTTGTAGTGGGTGCTACACCAAACCTTTTTCACAAAAATTAAAGCATAGTTTCTGGATACAAGAGCTGTCGGTAGCTCAGTGGTTCTTGTGTCGGACCGAGCGGTAAGGCTCTGAGTTCGCTCCCAGCTGCTGGCTTGGATTGGGCCACCCACTTACCCTGTCAGTTCTCAGGTAACCCATGGGGCACTCAGCCCGATGCAGTGGGAAAATGAGTTTCCAGGCTATTAACCATTTTCTGCATACAAACAACTTGATAAAACAAATTTCTTAGATTTGTACCATAAACCTGGAGAAAGTGAGAATAATCACTAATATTTTTAGCGTTTAGCTTTCCCCCTCCCTACCCACCATATTTTCACAGTTAGAAATCCTACTCATTAGTTACTTCAAGAGGGAAGGGAGGCTTGTGGTTGAAATAATCCGCTCTTAATTCGCCTCCGAGAGAGAATTATACAGAAATTTGTTCGAACAGAAAGTTTCCTTAAGTCTCTACACGTAATTTTTTTTTTTTTCAGAAACAAAGCCTATATCTGCAGGACTGAAGAGTCGAAAAAAGCCCACGAGGCCATGTCGTTATTGTGGTTTGCAGAAGACTAATATGGCTAGGCATTTGAAAGCCGTTCATAAAAATGAAAAAGAAGTCCAGAATGTAGCAAAGCTCTCCGGTATTTACAAGAAAAAAGAACTGAGGAAGATACGTCTCGAGGGTATTTATCAACATAATATGAGAATGATTGCAGAGAATAAAGTCGAGTATTGAAAAACAAAGGAAAGATTCAAGGGGAAGAATCGTAGTCTGTACAAACTGCAAAGCATTCATCTCGCGAAAAGTTGCATCACTCCATTTGAAAAACTGTGGTGGTAATGTTGCAGAAGTGAGAACTCCAGCGGATCTGCTTCCTTTATTTCTCTACCCAAGAAAATGAATTCCCAGTCTAAAGCATTTACAGAAATTTTAGATAGTTTACGAATGATGAAATTGGGAAATATGCAAGAAATAGTATTCTTGTTAATTTACTCGGGGAAAAGTTATTTGAAGAAAGTGCAGCTGCTATAGGCAAAGAAAATTATCCGAAGAAAAGCACAAGGTCTGCTATGCGACTGCTACAAGAGTAATTATCGAGTTCATAAATGAGGCTAAGAAACAAAACTTAAATGTAACGGAATTTGATCTAATGAAGATACAGTTTTGGAAACTTTTTCTCAATGCTATGAATAATATTTGTGGAGAAGAGGGATCAACAAAGCATGGAATTAAATTACAAATGAAGTCAGTGATACAAAATACATTACACGCAGTTCAAGCTGAGGTTTCTTCGTAAAAATATTGCTGAAGACGCAAAAACGAAGGATGATATGTTTTTTGAAAACTTGGCAGAACACGCAAAAAGCTTTGGTTTAGTGTTCTCTGCTATGAAAAAAGATTATTTGTTGCTTCATCCGCGCTTTGAAACGTGAAAGAAGGCAAGAGATAAGAACAAAACCAAGAGATGAAATAGAAACTCCAAAGATTGTTGATGAGTATATAAATTGCGAACTGCAAAAGATTCTTCAAGAACAAAAAAATGATATTTTGAATATGGATTGCAAAGAGTTTATTCATTTACGCAGGTTACTCGTAACCAAACTTAACTTTTTCAATGCTAATCGAGGAGGCGAACCTTGCCGAATTACTATTGAAGAGTTTGAAAAGGGTCTTAAAAGACCAATTCCTAATTCTATCTTTAATAAATTTAAATCTTCTGATGATTTGGAAATGCTTCAGAAACTGAAGCTAATTTTTATTGCTGGAAAAGGAAACCAGTACATTGATGTATTAGTCCCAACTTACACCTTGCCCTTGTTCAAGATTCTGACTGATAATGAAATCCGACATAAAGTTGGGGTTGCGTGTTACAATCATTTTCTCTTCCCATCTACAGGTTTGTTTTTAGTATTATTGTATTTATAAGACGGTTACATCACAAATTTTTTATACTCTTGATATCGCTTTCTTTTACTTATAACTGCAGTATGGTTCAATCGATACAATCCGTTGAATGCAGATCTTAAAATAAAACGAACTTTTTGTCTATTACTTCCATTCTGATATTTCGGGCAGATACCAAAGACATTTTAAAGGCTATAATACAAATACTACAGCATTCTGTACCCAAGTTACCTTTCAGTCAAACATTTGTTTACAATTACATATGTATGAACATACAAGTTCGAAGTAAGGATTGATTTCACTGAAATGTCTTGGAAAATCTTCACAATGATAATAATAATATACCTTATTAGAATAATTTTTTAAAGTTTTACTTCATCAGGAATGTCTAAGGCTTGCGCTTCAGGATATCATGATATGTTGGAACTCTTTAAGAAGTGCAACATAGATGTGATGTTCAGCGCCGATGACTTGAGGCACAGGGCTTCTTCAGCTTTCTGGGAAACAGAAATGACTCCTCATGAAAGGACACTTTTCTTCGAGCATGTCGGGCAGTCTCGAGATGTCGACTCCTCATGGTATAGAGATAAGAAAACTTTCGATAAAATTGTTCACAATGGCAAGTTCCTGGAGAGGCTTCAGTTACATGGAAAAATAGGTAAGATGTATAAATGTTTAATTTTCCCTTCATTAGAAAGCCTATAATAATATTTAAGGCTAATATATAGTGTTTCTTTTACATGGGATTTATTTAACACCAGTCATCAATCTCAGTCGAAAACATTCGTCTTTTAGCTTTGTGGAAAGTGATCATCATATCGCATCATTGCAGATTTGAGCGTTTCATTCATTACGCTCACATAGTTAAAAACGTAATTATGCAAAATGATAGTTATATCACTGGTTAAAACTTAATTTCAGAGATAATGTGCTTGAAAGTGGGCACTGGCCATTGTTGTATTTACTATTGAAATTGAATTTTAATATTATATAATTTAAATATACAAGCTAATATATTTGTAGTTGAAATTATGTTTAACCGGCCGGGGTCGGACCTACTTATCTGAAGGTCATGGGTTCGAATCGGCTCGAACTTCCGATTTTAGCCATTAAGGCGTTTCTCTTGGGTCTTTCCACGTAAAGCTGTAGGTCCCCTCCGTCATATGACGGTGTTTTGAAGAAGGTTAAGTTAACCCCAAAGCATTGTTTATTAAATGAAGTGAGTTAAAAAAGCCATCCGTTGTGAGGATACATATAACACATTGGTATAGGCCTAGTTTTGTGAAAAGGAAATGTCGAGATTTTTAGAATGGTTGGGGAAAACCGTGATAAAATGTAATGTTGGTTAGTTACGTCATATCTGGTTAGGTTAAATAGGTTGTTGTTTTGTCAAATGTCGCCATACAGGATTTAAAATGTGACGGAAGCCGCTACGTGTGCGCGCGAGCAAATGAGTTCCTTCACTGGTTAAAGGCAGTTTCCTTCAGCAAGACGTTAGTGAATAATCTCAATTAGAAGTTGAATTAAGGGAGTAAAGTCACAATGAGAAATGGATTTATTAAAAGCATATGCTTTCGGCTTGTATTTAGGTCTTCAGGTGTTATTGCACTTTATGAACATCATAAAGACAATATATCTACCGCTTTTGTTTGCTCTTCGTAGATGAAGGGGAAAATATTACACGTCATTCGGAGGAATTGTCTAATAAGAATGATGAGCAAATGAAAGCAGTAAATGAAGAAGTCACAAGTGAACTTGTCAAAGACTATCTCCCCCAAGGCATGATGACTATTGAAGGCAAGTTATCTTATCCATCAGTTCTTTTCATTGAATAATTTCAAGATAATGCCCTTCATTAGGTGTTATCGCACTTGATGAACACTTAATAAACATAATTATATGTTTACCGCTTTTTTCCGTTTTCCAAAGATGATGATGAAAATATTACACGTCATTCGGAGGAATTGTCCGCTAAGAATGATGAGCAGCTGAAAGTAGTAAATGAAGAAGTCACAAGCGAACTTGTCGAAGATTGTCTCGAAATACCCCAAAGCATGATAACTATTGAAGGTAACTTATGTATCCATCAGTTCTTTTTATTGAATAATTTCAAGACAGGCCCTATTCCGTTTGTGTGTCAATGTTTGGTGGTTGCATTTCTAATAAATATGGACTCGGCCAAATATTAACCTGATTAAACTTCCCAAAGAGAGTTGCCTCCATACGAATACGATAGTATTAATAGCCTATCCTTTTTAATTAATAATGTGGGAGTTTAGATGTTAAATAGTTTGGTATTTAATGACGTTCCATCAAAGTTTACTTGAACTTCCTCCCTTTAACTACTTTAGTAACAGTAAAAAGAGATGCGTTAATCATGTGTAAAAAAATAATCTTTTTCTTTTTGCGTTTAAAGTTGAAGATATGCAGCATCAGACAGACCAAAATGTACATAACGTTAATGAAGACTCACAAGATGAGATTAATCAAAAGCAGGACCGTGAAAAGGAAATCCATGATGTGCCAAGGGTCCAACATCTTGCTCCACAAAGTATGTTGCCTTTTTTTCCCTCCCTTGCAAGTAGCAAAGACTTTAAGGTACTCTTATTTATATATATTTTTTTAAAATCTCATCTCTGCTACGCATTTCAAATTTATCTTCCTCAATTTTACTTCACTCGTGACCTTTATCTCAAGTGATCTCACTTGGATAAATATGTATTTGACTCCATTATCAGTGTTTTAAGTTTTACGTGTTTATGCCCTAACCATTCTTCCCTGCTAATGATTATATTGACTTGATACCTCACTTGTATGGTATTTAAATTATAAACCTCTTAAGCGGATACACGAGTTTTTCCATAATTTTAAAACTTTTTTCAAATCTTCAGTATGTTACATATTAACTCTCTCCATCTCCGCAAGTTTTTAAAAAAATATGTCCGGAAAGTCACAGAGTATCATCTTGGAATGTGAAGCATCTTGTAGCAAAATTTGGTTTCCATCTTTACAATATTGCTTTCCATCTTGCACCTCCTGTTAAAGTTTTATTTGAATCTCACTATCTACCCACAGTCCGTCCAATGACTTTTCCAAGTGTTTCCACTGACAGTAGCAAGTTTTGTGATCCGTGCTCTTTTCATGTTTAGAAAATTTATGCAATTCCCACACAATTGTGAATACCGTTTACTTCTTCTTGCCAGACACTGCATTATTTATGTTCACTTTAAAGTTTGGAAAAAAAAACAAACATAGAAAGCAGTAAAGAACTTTCTTCGTATCACTCCACACAACCAATCTCTAGGAATGTTTTCTTCGCTGTTAGATGCCTTAAGTGTTAGCAAAAAATTCAGGAAAGAACAAAAGAATAAAATATATCCCCTAAAAAGTGACAAATTAATGATTTTTAGGCATTTTGTTTGCAGGGAAATTTTGAAACTGCATTAAACTGGAAAGGTACCATTCTAATTGCATATTTGTAAAGTATTTATAATTTGTAGTGAATACGCCTAGGTGGTGTAGTGGTTAGCGTCGCTGAATACGAATCCATCGGCCCCGAGTTCGAGAACCGGTGACGGGCCGGCGCGCAGCAAAACCCAGCTGTTCATCCTTTCGCACAATAAAAGAAAGTGGTTGGTAGATAAATGGGTACCCTAGTTGGCCTACTGGTTAAGACGCTGGCCTGCTGGTGGGGAATGGTTCGGATTGCACGTTGAACTGTAGGTCTAAGCTAACCAAAGGGAATGTGCAATTTTCTGAAAAATCAATATACACTTTACATATTAATTAAATTTGTTGTGAAGGAATTTTTTCATTGAGTGTAAATTTAGAGATCAGACTGCGTATTCTGAAAGCTTTATTATAATTGTGTAATTGTAATGTGTTAGGTTGGTGAACACATCTGGATGACCTCATATCGTATTTTTACTTTAATGAAATTATTGTCGTTTTGGGACTTTTTGTACTGTGCGCGCGCGCGCTCACACGTTAGCAACTGGGCATAAGTGAGGTCGAGGGTATGATAGTTCAAAGATAGTGGGGTATATTTTTGAAGGTAATACTTTTGGCACCTTGGAACATTAAAAAATTAATATAAAAATCCTGGAATCATTTTTATTATCGGAAAAAAAAGATATGTTGGTCCGGATTACGTTAGGTTACGCCAGATTAAGTCGGTTTGGTTAGGTTAGATTAAGCTAGATTAGCGAGTACCTCACTCTTTAATGACTTAACAGAGAACACCCTTCGAGCCTTCAGTTGTGTTCGAAACACTTGTCATGTCATTCCAGGTTCGATGGTACAAAGGTTAAGTTAAATTGACTTTAGATATTTGAATTTAATTGTGTGTGTGTTTGACATTCAGTCGGTTCACTCGTTTTGACGTTTTTCTGGCCTCGTCATGGTGTACTTTCTTATGTCTGGACTGTATTTGTTTATCTGTAGCACTTCTAAGATTTGTTAAGTGCGTTTTAAATCTCGTGTACATGCATCCAATCTGGCGGCACACATACTCAACTATCATATTACCAATCATTCCATCCGACAAACCTTTCAGCTATATTTTCAGAAGAGCTTTTTCGTTATATTATTTGCATTACCTTTCGCTCCTATACTTTAATTTACGCTTTTTCATTTGTCCAATATTTATCTTGTTTTCTTTTCATTATCCAAAGAAGAACCTTATCGCTTCCTTTATTTCCTAAACAAACATTTCCCTATACGTACGTACCCTTCCGTTTTGAGCTTTATGGTAATAAAGTGTAATAGAAGTTCAATTTATTATTATCCCCTTATTCTCAACCAAAAATCAAAATTTGAAACATTTATAGAAACTCGTTCCAAAAATTTTTAGTTTATTTTAACAACTTTTGTTTCCTGATTAGACTGCAAAGAAAAGAATTTATTTTCATTTAAACTTTTCTTAAGACCGCGCCATTTTACTTTTGAGTCACTGCGTAGGCTTGACAAATATAATGACTTCTTTTACTCTTCTTCATTTCAGATGATTTCACGCATTGTACTTCCACTTTTCTAAGGAACTTTAACAACTTCATTTTTTTTTTATCATTTCTAGTTGTAGTGGGTGCTACACCAAACCTTTTTCACAAAAATTAAAGCATAGTTTCTGGATACAAGAGCTGTCGGTAGCTCAGTGGTTCCAGTGTTGGTCTGAGCGGTAAGGCTCTGGGTTCGCTCCCAGTTGCTGGCTTGGGTTGGGCCCAAGGGGCACTCACACCCTGACGCAGTGCGAAAATGAGTTTCCAGGCTGTTAAGCTTTTTCTGCATAAAACAAACTTCTTAGATTTGTACCATAAACCTGGATAAAGTGAGAATAATCACTAATATTTTTAGCTTTTAGCTTTCCCCCTCCCCACCCACCATATTTTTAAGAGGGAAGGGAGGCTTGTGTTTGAAATAATCTCTTAATTCGCCTCCTCGAGAGAATTATACATAAATTTGTTCGAACAGAAAGTTTCCTTAAGTTCTACACGTAATTTTTTTTTTTTTTTTTTTCAGAAACAAAGCCTATATCTGCAGGACTGAGGAGTCGAAAAAAGCCCTCGAGGCCATGTCGTTATTGTGGTTTGCAGAAGACTAATATGGCTAGGCATTTGAAAGCCGTTCATAAAAATGAAAAGAAGTCCAGAATGTAGCAAAGCTCTCTGGTATTTACAAGAAAAAAGAACTGAGGAAGATACGTCTCGATGGTATTTATCAACATAATATGAGAATGATTGCAGAGAATAAAGTCGAACGTATTGAAAAACAAAGGAAAGATTCAACCGGAAGAATCGTAGTCTGTACAAACTGCAAAGCATTCATCTCGCGGAAAGTTGCATCACTCCATTTGAAAAACTGTGGTGGTAATGTTGCAGAAAGTGAGAACTCCAGCGGATCTGCTTCCTTTATTTCTCTACCCAAGAAAATGGATTCCCAGTCTAAAGCATTTACAGAAATTTTAGATAGTTTACGAAGCGATGAAATTGGGAAATATGCAAGAAATAGTATTCTTGTTAATTTACTCGGGGAAAAGTTATTTGAAGAAAGTGCAGCTGCTATAGGCAAAGAAAATTATCCGAAGAAAAGCACAAGGTCTGCTATGCGACTGCTAGCAAGAGTAATTATCGAGTTCATGAATGAGGCTAAGAAACAAAACTTAAATGTAACGGAATTTGATCTAATGAAGATACAGTTTTGGAAACTTTTTCTCAATGCTATGAATAATATTTGTGGAGAAGAGGGATCAACAAAGCATGGAATTAAATTACAAATGAAGTCAGTGATACAAAATACATTACACGCAGTTCAAGCTGAGAGTTTTCTTCGTAAAAATATTGCTGAAGATGCAAAAACGAAGGATGATATGTTTTTTGAAAACTTGGCAGAACATGCAAAAAGCTTTGGTTTAGTGTTCTGTAGTAATGTCTAATTAAGAATTAAATGTTTGTTTATAAGAATTTAATAATGTTCAATTAAGTTTTATTAAATAAGAAATTAAGAATTTTGTTGTGAACTAAAAATAGAAGTTGGCAAGACTAAGAATCTGCCCAACTAAGAGAGTTTCCAAAAACGACAGTTATCGGATGGCCTTGGGCTTAAGGTGTTTTTTGGCATTATGTTGTTTTGTGTGAATTTAGAATATTATTTCGTGTCCGACTAAAATGTGAACGTTAATTTCCCTCTCGCATTACCCCGTTTATCTAAAAGCGTTTCGGTATATATAAAGGTAAAGTGTAAATTAAGTGTATAATTAACCTCCGTCTTCCTCGCCTTGGTTCAAATTATAATGGCGCCCACCGGCTCACGTGTTTATAAAGTGCAGCGAAGCGAGTGTGAAGAGAATGATGAAAGATAGAGAAAATGAATAGAAAGTAAAGTAAATAACGAATTATAAATGAAGGAAGGGGATTCACTACATTATTTGGTGGCAGCTAAATATTATTAAATTATCAATTTAATAATAGAACCCACGCACTCCGTTCTTAACATAGGCTTTTGGCATTCTTTCCTGTCTTATGAAGAGGAATTGAAAATTCGTGCGTGTGTTCTTTCGATTAATCACGAGTAGTCTCTATTAAATTAAAATAAGGGTATTTTCCCACGTTCTCCGTACGAAGAAAATTGGTAGATATTCTGTTTCGCTACCCGTTTTATAGTATTTAGAAAATTAAGCAAGTTCTGATTCCCTTTCCTTCAAAATTCGATGATTCAAGATGGCGCCCATCATTTTCAAAATTTCTTCTCAGCGAGCAATTTCGTAATTTTCGCGGTCAAAATTTTGTAATTTTTTTTCCTTCTCGTTGGAGTCTAGACTTCTAAACAGTTTCAACTCAAATTTTTATTTTCATTGAGTCGGCTCTGTCGCGACTCAGTTTGAGTCTGAAATTTAATTCGAGAGTTGTTTTTCTTATTTGCGTTAATTCGTCCTCATTTCGTTTTCTCTCGATTTCGTTTCGTTCAGTCGGAGAGATTTAAAAAAAAAAATTGGTATTGGCCGTCCGATGACTCATATCTTTTTTTCATTCCTTCCACTTTTATTACTCCTGTCTACGGCCTACCTATTTTGTTTAAAATCTTTCTTGTGTTTACATTTTCGGAATTAGTAATAATTGTGATGATAATATATAATTAGTAAATAAATTTTACACTTACCGTATATGAATTAAATTATTTTAGTTGTAATGACATTGTGACATATGGTAAGGTTTAAAAGGTTTGAGCGTATGGTGGCGCATTTGTAGGTAAAAAATATATATGTATATCAAAATACAATTCTTTGCCCCATTATAGGTGAGGTCATTTTCTATATCATATTGTTCACATATATCTAATAGTACTTTCAGCCCATGGGGGAGGGTGAGAGAAGAACTAGGTCATCAGCATACATTAAATGATTAATTTTTTCCTTTCCAAAGACAGCCAGTACGTGCAGTTTTTAGTTCATTGGTAAGGTCATCCATGTGTATATACAGAAAAGAACACCTCCTTGCCTAACACCATTAGTTACCTTAAAACCTGGTGATACAGTGCTTTTCCACCTCACAAACTTGGTCTGCTCCGTATACCAGAATGCAAATCTCCTAAGTATTTATTTAGGTACCCCTCGACACAAGAGTTTCTTGAAAAGTTTGTCATGATTAACTCTCTAAAATGCTTTTGATGCATCTAGAAAACAGGAATATACATTGCTACTTGATATCTTGTACTTTGGGACGGCTTCCTTTAGCATATAAATACACATGTCAGTACCATGTTTCACTCTAAAGCCAAACTGATTGTCATAAGTCTGCAAGTAAGTACTTATCCTATTATAAATGACATATTCTAACACTTTAGAAAGTACTGTATACTGGCAAGTGCTATTGGCCTATAATTATTCTTATCACAGATACTAGCGCCATGTATCATACATACAGCTTGTGAAACACATTGCAAGCATAGGTATTATACGAGGCCACAACTTTTTTTATCATCTAACTTATGAATAGCCTGCCAGATTTCTGAGTCATTAATTAGTAGCTCCTCAGAGCGTTCTACATTTAGGCATATATTTAGTCTATCCCCCCCTGAGACAATTAAATAGGGTTTTATAATGATTTTTCCATAGTTCTGCAATATTTTTTGCACCATGTACACCCTCTATTACATATTGAGGTTCTGAGTATAGTTGGGCTGGGATGCTTTAAACCCTAGATCCTTCCCCAAAGCTGGATCCTATCTGCTTTGCAGATAGCTGGTGAGAGAAGATATATTTCCGGGGCTTCTTTGCGAGTGACCCGTTGCCCACGTTGTGCCAATATCATGGAAAAGAAAAACTATAGTGTTTGTCATTTATCATTACTTATTCGGACTATAGTGGATTTAATTTTCCCCAGAAGATTCCTTGTTTCATGCACGGTCTATATATCGGGTGGCCCCAAAAAAATGCCTTGAGATTTGAACATGAATAACAAAAAATATGCAGTTTACACTTCCAAAATTTGCATAACTTTTACTTCAATCTATTGATAAGCCATCATAAAAATTTCAGACCTCTACATAAAATACTTTTTCCACAACTGAGGGAACAATGAGGTATGGTGAAAAAAAAACGAATATCATAAATCCTAAGTGTGTATAGCTGTACCTGCCAACTATTCTACGACTTGTAGTAGTTTCCTTAGCCTATGGATAATCTGTTAGTCTCTGAAAAACGTCAGATGATATAGGCTACGCCCATCTTAAATACTGTTTTTAAAACTTACCCTTCAAATTATGGTGATTAAAAAGTGATTAAAAAGTGTTTCTTGGAAAAAAGATGGACTGGGGCAAGAATTTTGAGGGAATTTCCAGGAATAACTTGTAATGTTACGCCTGTGAATAGAATAATTAGAAAACTTAAAGCAACCGGTTCGACGGCACGGAAGCGTGGAAGTGGTTGGCTTAAAACAGTTTACACTGAAAACAATATAGCAATGATCGAAATGATGAGCCTATCTCAAGAGGATCGACCTGGTTTTCACACTGCTCTCGGAGAAAAATTGCAAGAAATTTAGGTATCAGTCGAAGTTCCGTACAAAGAATGCAGAGAATGGTAGGACTTTAAGCATTTAAATGGATCCGTGTTTCAAGACGTGACAGCAATGTAAGAGCTAAAAGAAAAAATCCGTTGTAGAAAATTCCTTCATAGATTTTCGTCCAATGATGTTAAAAAAAAAAAAGTTTTTACAGATAAAAAAGATTTCACCCTCAAGATTGCTCGAAACTCCCAGAACGACGTTGTTTATGGTCGGCGTAAGAAAGACTCCTCCATCGAGACTACCACCAGACAAGTCTGTTTTCCAAAAAAATCATGGTATTAGCAGGCGTATCGTGGAATGGAAAGACGAAAATTCATTTAATTTCAGAAAATAAATAAATTAATTCAAAAACCTATGGAAATTTCTTAGAGAAGATTCTTTCGCCTAATTGTCAGCGTCTGTATTATGAAAACGATTTCATACTCCAACAAGATGGTGCTACAGCTCATACAAGCAAGTTCACACAGGATTATCTACAACAGAATGTAATCAACTTCATTGGAAAAAATGATTGGCTCCCGTAATCACCTGATTGCAATCCCATGGATTATTGCATAGGGAACACTCTAGCAGAGAAGATTTATGAAGGCCAAACAGAAACGTTTACAGAAATGCAATTAAAGAAAAAAAATATTCGAATGTTGGGACAAAATAACATTAGCAGAAATCAGAAAATGTATAAAGTCGTGGAAGAAAAGGTTAAGATTAGTTTGTAAGCAGGACGGCGGACATACTGATCATATTTGTTGATAAGATGTGAATAATAAAATTTTTTCAGTTTATGATATTCGTTCTTTTCACCATACCTCACTGTTCTCTCAGTTGTGGAAAAAGTATTTTATGTAGAGGTCTGAAATTTTTATGATGGCTTATCAATAGATTGAAGTAAAAGTTATGTAAATTTTGGAAGTGTGAACTGCATATTTTTGAAGTTATTGATATTCAAATCTCAAGGCGTTCTTTTGGGGCCACGATATATATATATATATATATATATAACGTAAAGAACGACGCTTGTATAGGAGATATTCCGCGCAAGACGAGAGAGAGAAAACGGAACAAATGAAAAAATGAAGTAACCACCTGGGAATCGGAAGATCCCGGGTTCGATTCCCAGGTGGTTACTTCATTTTTTCATTTGTTCCGTTTTCTCTCTCTCGTCTTGCGCGGAATATCTCCTATACAAGCGTCGTTCTTTACGTTATTTATACTGCGTGTTCTTTGCAGTTGAATGTATATAATGTTACGGCATGCGGGAGGTGCCCCCTTGGGGCATTGGTTTCTGCGAGTATGTAGAAGAATTACGGCATTTGGAAGAGTGAAGTCCATGGTGTAATGGTATCGCGTCTGACCGGCAATCGGAAGATCCCGGTTCGATTCCCAGGTGGTTACTTCATTTTTTTCATTTGTTCCGTTTTCTCTCTCTCGTCTTGCGCGGAATATCTCCTATACAAGCGTCGTTCTTTACGTTATTTATACTGCGTGTTCTTTGCAGTTGAATGTATATAATGTTACGGCATGCGGGAGGTGCCCCCTTGGGGCATTGTTTCTGCGAGTATGTAGAAGAATTACGGCATTTGGAAGAGTGAAGTCCATGGTGTAATGGTATCGCGTCTGACCGGCAATCGGAAGATCCCGGGTTCGATTCCCAGGTGGTTACTTCATTTTTTCATTTGTTCCGTTTTCTCTCTCTCGTCTTGCGCGGAATATCTCCTATACAAGCGTCGTTCTTTACGTTATTTATACTGCGTGTTCTTTGCAGTTGAATGTGTATATATATATATATATATATTATATATATATTATATATAATATATATGATACAAGCCCACAAGGAAAAAAAAAACGTTTCCAAGGCCTTTCGTGTATCCTCGTCAGGGAATGAAGAGAGAAGCCAAGATGCCCATAAATATGTACAACGTAGCGGAAACCAAAACAATTAGCACATACTTAACAAGAGCTATTGAGAGGCAAAAGAATTTTAACAAGATATTGTCAATTTTATACATTCCCGCACTGTTATTGAAATTGTTTTTAAAATAGATAAATGCACATTCTAGAATATTTCTTTCACTTTTATATCTGTTTTCAACAAGCGCTTTAGAACTATCCTACTTGATGCTATGATTACATCTATACATATGGTTAAACAATGCACTGAAATTATTTGCTGTTCTACACGCATATTTAATTATTTATGCGGTTTTACCCTAATATCTAACGTCTTACCCGTTTGGCCTATACATACCGAGTTATATTGTGTACATCCGATCGAATACACACAACCAACAACATGATCCGGGCTATTCTTTATTAGGCGTGATTTAACAGTATTATTATACTTAAAGCAATTGGCATCAATGTAGTCTTTAAGTAAAGTTGGAAGATATTGAAAATTAACATGGTAAGGTAGGCTAAGGATAATTTACGCTCAAATTCCTTTACAGTTACATTATTATAATACCTATTCTTGGCTTTCCTAAGACAGTTATCTAAAAATGAAATAGGATAACATGATGTAGTACCAATATTCATGATATTGCATAACTCGGAATCTAAAAATTCAGGACTGACAACTCTCAATGCTCTAAGAAACAGCAGAGAAAATAGAGGATTTTATCGAGGGATGATGGTCAGAATAAAAATGCACATAAGAGTTGTTATTAGTAGGCTTATGATAAACTTCAAATTTGAACTGATTAGAGCATCTCCAAATTTTTAGATCCAGAAAAGATAAGCTTCCATCATTTTCTTTTTCAACTGTGAACTTAATAGATGGGACTAAATTGTTGAGCCTACCAAGAAATAAATCTGCTTTGTGTCAAAGATTGTAAACTTCAGTTTGAAAATAAGTTTTATGCTATGTCGTTTGGATTGGCGATGGGAAATCCCCTTTCACCTGTACTAGGTAACTTAGTATGGAATTTTTTGAAAGTAGAATTTTGCCTACGATTGTTAATTTTAACCTGGTTTGGTACAGGTATATAGATGATATTTTATGCCTTTGACCTAATAACTTGGATGTTGATATTTCTTGGTAGGCTTAACAATTTAGTCCCATCTATTAAGTTTACAGTTGAAAAAGAAAATGATGGAAGCTTATCTTTTCTGGATCTAAAATTTTGGAGATGTTCTAATCAGTTCAAATTTGAAGTTTATCATAAGCCTACTAATAACTCTTATGTGCATTTTTATTTTGACCATCATTCCTCGATTAAATCCTATTTTCTCTGCTATGTTTTTTAGAGCATTGGGAGTTGTCAGTCCTGAATTTTTAGATTCCGGGTTATGCAATATCATGAATATTGGTACTAAATTATGTTATCCTATTTCATTTTTAGATAACTGTCTTAGGAAAGCCAAGAATAGGTATTAAAATAATGTAACTGCAAAGGAATTTGAGCGTAACTATATCCTTAGCCTACCTTACCATGTTAATTTTCAATATCTTCCGACTTTATTTAAAACAGTTGGCCTCAGCCTCCCCTTTTCCCTCTCGGCCTCACCCTTTTCCCCCTCGGCCTCACCCTTTTCCCCCTCAGCCTCACCCTTTTCCCCCTCGGCCTCACCCTTTTCCCCCTCGGCCTCACCCTTTTCCCCCTCCCTCGTTAAAATTATTAACGTTGTTTAATATAATAAAACAATTAGCAACAGGAGCTCTATGGGTGGTGGTCGAGGATGAGTCTGTTGACAATAATGCCAGCTTGTGATGCCAGCAAAAAAAAAAAAAAAAGAAGACTAGCACGATGGTAGATGTAGCTCGTAGCGTAAACTTACCCACTTTTTGTTTTACTTTACCTACTTTTTTTTTTTCCTTCTTATCCTCTCCTTACTTGCATGTCTAGTTTGCATGGTATGATAGTGAGTTAAGACTGTGTTTGCATGGTTTGTAAGCGTTCTTATTTTACTTCTTTTCATCTTTCACCCCTTTCCTATTCTCTCCGACTATTTTTCTGACTTGTCGGCAGTGGCCGACTGATGATGATGGTGACCCTTTCTTTCTCTCTTTCTGAATGAATGTTAACCCATGAGTGATAGCAGTGGCGGTCCTAGCTTACATGACGCCCTGGGCGAACCTCACCTTCAGCGCCCCCCCCCCCTGTTCGCCAACACACACACATTCGAATCCCCCCAAAATAAAGGACAGACATAACTCTTTCACAAAATAACTTTTTATTGGACTAATTGTTGGAACTTCAGAACCAAAACAAAGACTCAAATTTCTGAATTTTACAAATCCTTCATCACGTAAATAGAATAACTCACTTAAGAGAATGTAATTATGATACTATGAACAGGAAAAATACAAATTAAATTGCACAACTGCCATAAATAAACTAGAGAATCAAATTTCTAAATTGTACAAATGCTCTATCACATAAATAGAATAAGACACTTAAGAGAGGGTAATTATTATGCTACACTTTGAACAAGAACAAAATAAATTGCACCACAGCACAACTGCCATCTAAAGCCTGACTCTTCTTACCTTCCTTGATGCAAAGTCATGAATTAAATCATCATATGAAATCTGCTCAGCAATTGTATGATTTATACTGACGATGGCCAGACCGGTAAGGCGTTCCTGTGACATAGTTGACCTCAGGTAGGATTTGATGTGCACACAAACTCACCTGAAGAGTCCTGCCGGGGAGAAGTAGAAACAAATGGGTCTTCACCCTCAGGATCAGACTGCATTTGTGGAGACATATGTGAGGCTGAGGAGGTAGATGGCTCCTCAGCCTCAATAATGGCAGAAGTAGACGGCTTCTCATCCTGGCTAGTGGCAGAGGGTGTTCCAAAATATTTCAAAAGTGCCCCTGCAAATAGTAAAATAGAACATAACAGACCAATGCATGAATAGGCTAGTACAATTAATTTAACATGTTATTAAGCACAATTTATTAAACTTTTAGAATAGGAAACAAATGAATAATACAACCTCCTTGGTTAATGGCTAATTATATACATAATAGTACACTTCAAATGACTCAGAAAGCTATATCACAAAATAGCAGTGCAATATAGCAGTGAAGAGTAGATGACATAGCTCTATACCTTTATCTTTTGCTCGTTTCTCCTCTTCTTCTTTCCTCTTTTTTCTAAACTGAGCACCTGATAGCTTTGACCTCTTCTTATCCATTTGCGGTTATTTGACAGACCTTAGTGGCTTAGTGTGAAGATTCGTTCTGTAATAAATAATATACATTTCACTATTTAACCAAACCCAGAAAATAACATTACATATGTTAAAGTATGGGCCTTTATTCCCATAATATTAATCTGGAAGCATTTTGCATTGTTTAGGTCTTTTATGGGAAGGTTTATGGAAAATGCATAGATGGTTTTTTATTAATAAAAATATATTTATTGATCTTTTATTATTTATTTTATTTTATTTTTTATTTTTATTTATTTCTTTATTTATTTATTCTTATTTTTATTTTTTATTTTTTTGCAGGCTCTCATGCCGCCCCTCCACAAATGCCGCCCTGTGCGGCTGCCCATATTGCCCATATGAGGAACCGCCACTGAGTGATAGGTGTTGCTACTTATTAACCCCTTATTCTCTTCTCTTAACCCCCTACTCTCCTTTCTCTCGGGCTAACCTTAGAGTGGATCTTAGGGTCTTTGTTAGCCTTAGCTTCTGTGGAATAATACTGTTAAATCACGTCTAATAAAGAATAGCCCGGATAATGTTGTTGGTTGTGTATTCAATTGTAACGCAGTATATATAGGCCAAACGGGTAAAACGTTAGATATTAGGCTAAAACAGCATAAATATGCGTGTAGAACCAAATAATTTCAATGCATTGTTTAACCATATGTATAGATGTAATCATAGCATCAAGTGGGATAGTTTTAAAACGCTTGTTGAAAACAGATATAATTGAAAGAAATATTCTAAAATGTGCATTTATCCATTTCAATAACAGTACGGGAATGTATAAAAATGACAATATTTTGTTAAAATTCTTTTTGCTTCTCATTAACTCTTGTTAAGTGTGTGCTAATTATTTTGGCTTCCGCTACGTTATATATATTTATGGGCATCTTGGCTTCTCTCTTCATTCCCTGACGAGGTGTAGCTCTGAATACACGAAAAGCCTTGGAATCGTTTTTCTTTTTCCTTGTGGGTTTGTATCGTTCATTCATTTCACATGTTTAATTGTGAAATTCATCCCATATATATATATATATATATATATATATATATATATATATATAATATATATATATATATATATATATATATATATATCGTTGCTTTAAATGCAATAAGTTGGACACGTTAGCTCCGTTTGTCGGCAGCCGCATCAACTGTGTGTTCACTGTGGATGACTCGCTCACCCTGACAGGTACCCCAACACACCCAAATGCTCCAGCTGTGAAGGCGCACACCCCTCTTCATCCCGCGAATGCCTTTTCTTCAAGTTCGAAAAGGAGGTCCGAGGCCTACAAGTGACGGACTTCCTTAGCCCCCGTGAGGCACGAGACAGGGTGCGGAGTCGGGAGGTGAGGCCGGGGGTGTCCTATGCCGCTGCTCTCGGCTCTATCATCTCGGCACGCCGCCTGGCCTGCCGCCGAACCCCCCCCCCCCCCCCCCCCCAGCCACTGCCTGCTCCCTGTTCCCCCCAAAGAAAATCCTCGCAGGACCCGACGGTAGGGCGGGTCATACTATGCATTTTTTTTTAAATCGATGGAGAGGGGTGTTCAAATGACATATTTTGGTGTATAGAACACAATTCTGAAGAAAATATTTAATTCTGATAACCCTAACCTACATCATTTTGCAGTTGATTATTATTAAATTGTTGATTATTTTACTATTGTAGTTACCCCAGAATATGTCTTCTCACGTTTTCTATCATGGCTGCTCACGTTATCTCTGAGCATTGTTCTAATTCATATAAACACATATAATGTAATTCATATAATAATAATAATAATATTTAAATACTCAAATAAAAAGGTGTGCCATTCCACTTAATTGTAATTATCATACAGTTTGGTATATGAAATATTTTGACGGTTTTCTGGCGCGCATAAGGCCATTTTCTGAGCCACCTTTCTCAGAGGCTAGAATGTAACATTTCAGAACATTCTAAAACGTTTTGTGAAATATTTGAAGTGACTCATGATTTATGAAGCTATTTTACCATTGGAGGAGACTCAACAAATGTCAACACTGGTGTGAAAGCTGGAGTAATGCGGAAGCTGGAGCTTCACCTGGGGAGAAAGCTGGTCTGGTTGGTGTGCAACCTGCACACTGTTGAACTTCCCCTGCGCCATCTCATTGTTGACCTTGATGACCCTACTCTGTCAGACAAAAAATTATCCGGGCCAATAGGAAAGCTCCTTGATTCTGCTACAGACTTTGATATCAATCCAAACTTCACCCGAATCTCTGTTGGCCCTCCACTGATCAAGCTTCCTGACAAGGTCATTCAAGATCTCTCAACTGATCAATACTATGGCTATAAAATTGTCTGTGCAGTCAGGGATGGAGTACTTCCTGCAGGGCTGGCTCTGTTAGAGATAGGACCAGTAAACCACAGCCGCTGGCTCACCACAGCAAACAGACTTCTCAGGCTCTGGGTGTCAAAGCACGGACTTAAAGGAAAGAACCTGAAGATTCTGCAATTTTGTGGAATTCATCATTGGAGTGTATTACCCATGTTGGTTCAACGTGAAGGTCAAGCACTCCTGGATCGAAGGGTCTAGGCACATCCTCTTTCAGCTGGACTGCCTCAAGTCCCAGAGAAAGGAGGTGCTGGATATTGTGATGCCAACTGTGAGAAGATCTGCTTGGTATGCCCACAGTGAAGTCATCCTCCAAACACTACTCTGCTCTGAGGATCAGAAGGAGAGGATTGAAGGGTGGAGAGAATCCTGGCCATCAGGGGAGAGGGGGACCCGGACACTCAGCTGGGGGACTCCTCTGTTAGGAGCAGAAGGACACCTGACATCAATTGTGATGCTTCCAGCATCGGTGACTTGATCAGCTGGTCAGAAGGTGTGTCAGAGCCACCTCTCACCTGCTCTCTAAGCACCTCAGAGGTGAAAAACTTCATCAACACCCCCATGGAGGTGCGCAACTGGCCTTGCCACACACAAAGCATTGAGAGGGTTGTTAAAATGGTGACTGAGGCTTCTGCTAAGTACTTCTCACAGGAAAAGAGGGATGGAGGGATCAGGGCTCAGGGTTCAGGGCTCAGGAGACCAGCAGGAAGCTGATGTCCAAGTCTGAGTCAAAGCAGGATTTGTGCAACCTGGCAAAGTTCAAGATGTCAGGAGAATGATCTTTGTAATTATATCCAGTGATATACATGCAGTTCACCTATTAATAAATATATGTAAAGTTGATTTGGCCTTGTCAATATAAATGATTTACCTTATATCTTTTAATATATTATAAAGGGGTTCAAAAGGGTAAAATTGGCAATTTAGAAATACAAAATGATGTAGGTTAGACTTATCCTATCCAAAAAAGAAGCTCATATTTGAATTCCCCATGTAAAAACATAATTTAGACACCCCTGATGGTAGGATTTCCTTCAGATTCATGTTGTCACCCGAGTACGACCCGCCCTAACCCGACGGTCTCCTGTCCCCCACCATTCCTCCTCTTCCCGCACCTCACCTGCCACGAATCCCCCAGGTCTGGGACCAGGACACCCAGGTCCCATCCACCTCAAACCCTGCCTTCCCAGTACTCCCTGCACACGCCCGAACCTGCCGCCCGGAGCAAGCCGTCGAGGCGGAGACGCCGGAGCGTGTCGCCAGACCCTCCGGCCTTCCAACGTCTCTCTCCCTCTTCCCCTAGGACCAAGAAGACGGCTCGGACCCTCACACCGCCCACCACGTCTACTATGTCCATCTCTCCCCATCGCAGAAGTCCCACCACTCTACCCCCACAGACTCTGACAATAGTGGCTGAAATCCACGACCCGCCCCGTACGAGACCCAGCCGAACAATATCCTCTCCCCCGAGGATCCAGTGGATGCGGCCCTGGCGCAGCTGCACGGTGTGACCGAGGGAAGCTCGGCCGCGCCCACGCCCACGAGTCTCATGGATCTGCCCTTGCCTCCTGGTGCCATTTTCTCCACCCCTCCACGAGACCACTCTGGTTCACCTCCTTCCACCCCCATCGTACCTACCCCCCAACATCCCCGGCCCCCTCCTTGTCAGCTACCCTGAGTACGCCCACCCGCTCCTTTTGGTACCCCTGTCACCACCTAGGGTCCGCCGTGAGACCCAGGACAGGCGGGATAGCGCCACTTTTGGGGTTAACGTGCCCACTCCTGGCCCGACCATAGAAGCCCGTCAAAGCACTTCTGACCCTCTCAGCCCACGATGTTCCTCTGCCTGCCGTGATCCACGCCTCCGGTCTCACTCGTCCGACTCGACCCCGCAGGGTTCGACAGGCCGACCGATTCCTTCCCTGGTGAACGGTAGATAGCCAACCATGCTCCCGACCCAGCCTTCAATTTCGCGAACTCCAGATCTCCCTTCACACTCCAACCTCCTAGCGCCTACACCTTTACCCATCCCCCTTCATCAACTAATGGATCCCCCGAAAACCACAATAGTCCACTGGAACTGTCGAGGAATATTTGCGAACTATGAAGGCCTTAACTCCTTGATTGCCACTTCCCGTCCGGTGTGTGTCTGTCTCCAGGAGCTAATCCTGGGGACCAGGCCCATGCCCTGCCCTACTGGTTATTTTTGCATCGCCACCCCGCCTCCTACCTGCACTCGAAGGGGAGCTGCCATCCTCGTACACCACGCAGTCCCCTTCTACAATCTCTCCATCCGGTCCCCGCTACAGGTGACTGCCGTCCGGCTCTCCCTGGATAGACAGTACACCGTCTGCTCAATCTACCTCCCCCCCACGCTCAAGTCTCCCGCGACGACCTGGTGGAAGTCGTGGAACAACTCCCCAGGCCCTTCCTACTACTGGGCGATTTCAATAGTCGCCACCCCTTGTGGGGCGACACACACACCACCTATATGGCCCCAACCCTGATATCCGTCATGACCGAGCTCTCCTTCGAGTGCCTCAACGATGGCTCTCCTACATTCTACCATGCCACCACCTGCACTCCATCCTGTATAGACCTGTCCCTCGTTTCAACTGATGCCCTCCTAGACTTCACGTGGCAAGTCCTCCGAGAGGACCATGGAAGTGACCATCTCCCCATTCAACTCACCCTCAATCGACCCGACCAGACTGTTCGGGTACCGGTAAGGTGGGTTACTACCAACGCGAATTGGGCCCGCTTCCGCGACAACACCTATACCACCCTTACAACTGCCCACTTCCCATCCATCGACGAGTGCATCGCATACTTCGAGTCCGTCGTTCTAGCGGCCGCAAGCACTAGCGTACCACAATCCTCCGCCTACCCCCGCGCCCGACGGGTGCCTTGGTGGACCCCGGAGTGCGCGGAGGCCGTGCGCGCCAAGAAGAAGGCAACTCGGCGCTTCTACCGGACGCGACTCCCCATCCATCGCACGGAGATGCAGCGGGTCAGGGCCATCGCCCGCCGCACAATGAAGACAGCGCGCCGAGCCTCTTGGCGTGCCTTTGTGTCCGGCATCACCGCCAACACACCTTCGGCTACCATCTGGAAGAAGGTGCGGGGCGTCGAGAGGCGACATGTCCCCTCCCGACCCCCGGTCCTCCGGACTAACGACGGACTCCTATGTGAGCCCAAGTCGGTGGCAGACCACCTTGCTTCTACCTTCGCCGCCGTTTCTTCCTCTGCAGCCAATTCCGTACCCGCCCCTGACGATAGCCCCTCTCCACCGTCCATAGACAGCACCTACAACCGATTGTTTACCATGCGTGAACTACAGGCGGCACTGGCCTCTCGACGATCCCCTTGTCCCGGTCCGGACGGTATTCCGTACGGCATGATCCAGCACATCCACTCTACCTTACAAATTTTCCTGCTAGACTATACAATCGCATATGGATAGAGGGCGCCTTCCCCTCTAGGTGGAAGGAGGCCCACGTCATCCCTATCCCCAAACCCGGCAAAGATTCCCTGGACCCCACAAACTACAGACCAATCGCCCTGACGTGTTGTGCCTGCAAGATCCTCGAAAAATGGTCGCTACGCGATTATCGTTCGTCCTTGAACATAGCAATTCCTTCCCGTCTACCCAGTCCGGCTTCAGACAATTCCGCTCCACCACTGATCCCCTCCTGCTTCTCAGCCGAGACATACAGGATGCCTTCGACAATGGACAGTTCGTACTGTCAATTTTTTTTGACATCCAGAAGGCCTATGACACCACCCGTCGAGCAATGATCCTCGGTCAGCTCCGACATCTGGGCCTCGTCGGAGCCATGCCGACCTTCATCAGGGCTTCCTTCTTCCCGGACTTTAAAGTCCGGGTGGGCTCAGTCCTCTCTGACACCTTTGTGCAGGAGGACGGGGTCCCACAGGGAAGCATCCTCAGTGTTCTCTGCTTCTCCGTCGTGATGAACACGGTCTCACAATGCCTTCCACCCACCATCCGCTCTTCCATTTACGCGGATGACCTTGCAATCTACTTCGCAGGGCGAGAACCGTCTGTCGTTCAACGGCAATGCAGCTCGCCATCTACCGGGTGGAAAGGTGGGCGACGTCGGTGGGTTTCCGCCTCTCCATCCCTAAGTCCAAGTGTATGGTCTTCAGTAGAAGAAGACCCACAACCCTTCCTCTACCCTCTGTCACATTATACGGCAGTCCTCTTGAGGTGGTACCCTCCACGCGTTTTCTGGGCATGACCCTAGACCGACGGCTCAATTGGGTTCCCCATCTCAAGCACCTAAAGCAATCCCTTCGACGCCCCCTCGCTCTCCTGGATCACCTCTCTCACACCACATGGGGTGCAGATCGACGCTCTCTTCTTCGCCTTTACACTTCCATAGTACAGTCGAAGCTGGACTATGGTAGTGCAGTTTACGGTTCAGCCTCCAACGCCCGCCTCCGTATCCTGGACCCGGTACTTAATAGAGGCCTCCGCCTCGCCACCGGTGCTTTCCGCTCCTCCCCAGCCTCCATGTGGAATGCGATCATCTCCCTCTCGCCCTCCGACGGGGTCTACTCCTCATGAGGACATACCTCCGTGCACAGAGGCTACCTTCTTCGCTTCTGGGCACGGCGGTTTCAGAACTACCACCTCAGGGACGGAGCTGGCACTTCACTGAAGCGGTCCGCTCTTTCCTTGATCTTTTCAACATGCCCGCCCCCTCAGTTATCCCCATTTCATTCAGCATCTACCCCCCTGGATCCTCACCCCTATCAAGTTTTGCAAAGATCTGTGTGCCCTACCGAAGACTACCACGAGCGCCATGATATACAGGTCACTCTTCCGCGAACACGCAACCCAACACCCGGACGCAGTCGCCATTTACACGGATGGTTCCCGCTCGGAAGCTGGTGTGGCCTCCTCAGCGGTGATTCTGTCCCAGCCGCTTTCCCGGGGCGTCGGCCTGCCCCGCGAGGCCTCCGTTTTTTCGGCGGAACTTTTCGCCATTACGGAGGCCCTCGATATTGTGCGCACCCACTCTGCCAGCTCTTTCGTCATTTATTCGGATTCCCAAAGTGCACTTCTCTCCCTAGAAAGATTTAACTCCCCTCACCCGCTCGTCTGTACCATCCAGCAAACCTTCCACTTTTTAACGACCTTCCAACACAAGACAATCGCCTTCTGCTGGGTCCCGGCTCATGTCGGCATCCAGGGTAACGAGGCGGCGGACCGCACAGCAAAGACGGCCTGCTCACTGCCGGCCTCCTCCCGACCCCTCCCTTCTCCGACTTCTTCCCGACTTTCCGCTCCCACTTCCGCTCCATATGGCAGCGGGAATGGGACCAGGCCACACAAAATAAACTCCACACGATCAAGCCACAATAGGATACTGGGCCTCCTCATTCCACCGGTCCCGCCATAAAGAAGTAATCCTAGCCCGTCTCCGCCTAGGCCACACCCGCATCACCCACGGACACCTTATGGCGAAATCGCCAGCCCCGCTTTGCCCTACCTGCCATACCCCTATCACTGTCATACACCTGGTGGAATGCCAAAGTTGTCCGCTCTTCGTCGCAGGTGTTTCCCTCTCGGCCGAAAATCCCATACCCGACCGCCGACGGCCCCCACTTTTCAACGGAAGCGATTCTCTTCTTCCTTACTCACTCCCATCTGCTCTATCGCATCTAAAACCGTACCCCTCCTACCCACTATCCAGCGACTGACCCTTACTCACTCTCCTAGTCTACCACCCCCAGCACAGTAACATCACCCACTCACTGTCTCGCCGAGATATGTACCGCTCTCTTTAGGTACGAATCGGTGGTAAATCAGAGGAAATTTTTTTTTTATATATATAGAAGGGGCGACAAGCTTGACCTTCGCGAAATGAGGAATCATCGCGCGGAACCTTGGTAAGATAAGGTGTATATATATATATATATATATATACACATATATATATATGCGCCTCGGTGGTGTAATTAATGGTTAGCATCGCTGACTATGAATCAATCGACCCAGGGATCGAGGCCAATGACGGCAGGTGGCGCGCAGCAAAACCCAGCGCCATCCCAGCGACTCTGCCACCGGGAGCGCAAAAACCTACGAAAACCAGGGATATAATCGGAAAAGGGGAGGGACACGGGTGAAACCTGTAGTCGGCACGCGGAACGGGCAACTTGATCGGCAGCCTCATTTCCAGCTACGTTAACATGTGCATGGGGCCCAGCAAAATACCACCTCCTTGCCACCAGAAGTGACAAGGATATGGCACAGTAACTGGATACGTCGGACCAGTGGGTGGACGGGGTCGAAACACTCCAAGCCATCCAGGGCACTGCGGGAATCCGAATAGATAACAAACGACCCATCCGGATGCTCCCGCACCACCTCCAGAGCGCTCAGAATAGCATAGAGCTCCACCGTGAAAACGGAAGCCTCATCAGGGAGGCGGGTACATCGGGGAGCAAGGGTAGATGACTGGGGAACAGCCGCAGCCCCGACGACCTCGAGCCATCTGTGAAGACCGCAACACATACAGAGTGACACGCTGTATGCTGAAGGAACAGAGACCGAAGCAAGGTAGGGTCAGAATCGGCCCTACGAACGGGGCGCAACGCCCTACAGCATGTAACAGGGGTGCTCTCCCAAGGTGCAACACCCTCGAAAGAGACCGGTATGACGGATGGAGGAGTGCCCATACCATCGAGGGAGGTCACCGTGTCGGTGAAATACCAACCCCCATCCCGGCAGAACGCCCTCTCCACCACCTGGAACAGAGGAGAGTTGGGAAGACGGAGGATCCGGAGATAGTGCTTGGCAATGAGGAACGACCTCCGATCCTCCAAGGGAGGGATGTCGCACTCAACCTGCAGGCTATCAACCGGAGAGGAGCGGAAGGCGCCAGAGGACATGCGCAGTCCTCTCGAGAGGACCGGGTCCAGTATCCGAAGGGCCGTACGGGAGGCGGAGCCATACACCACACTCCCATAGTCTAATTTTGATTGTACCAGGGACACGTACAAACGGAGGAGTGTCTGCCTATCCGCGCCCCATTTAGTGTGAGACAAATGTCGCAGCAAATCCAGGGTACGTCTTGCAGCCTGCGAAGGTGGGGGACCCAGCTAAAACGGTTATCGAAGACCATACCCAGAAAACGCACTGATGGAACGTTCGCCAGAGGCTGACCCCCGAGTGTAAGATTAAAGGCCGGGACGGCGCCAGAGCCCCGTCTCCTCGACGGAAGGAAGGCCACACACGAAGTCTTCGGGGAAGACAGCGTAAGGCCCACCGACGATGCCTAACGTTCAACCCGATTGACCGCGAGTTGGACTTGCTTCTCCACGAGGGGGGAGTTCGTCCCCGCGGCATAGACAGCCAGATCATCGGCGTAGACGGAACAACGCACCAAGGGCGGGAGGGCCCCCGGTAGCGCAGACATGACCAGATTGAAGCAGGAGGCGCTCAATACACACCCCTGAGACAACTCCTCCTCATCAACATACAGGTCAGATAGGGCCGCCCCATTACAGACGCCGAAAGTGCGACGGCAGAGGAAATTTCGAATAAACATGGGCAAAAGGCCCACGAAACCAAGAGACTTCAAACGGTCCATGACAACTCCCCGACGGGTGTCATAGGCCTTTTGGACGTCGAAAAAGACGGCCAGAACAAGATTCCGGCGGGAAAAGGCCTCCTGTACATCATGACCAAGGAGGAGAAGGGGGTCCAGAGTACCCCCAAACCGACGAAAGCCATACTGGGTCAGGGGGTAGAACCCAAGCGACTCCAGTGTAAATGTAAATGAAAGTCGGACGGCCACCATTTTTCCAAGGAGCTTGCATAAGCAGCTCGTCAAGGCAATAGGCCGATAGCCCGCCACCTCCGCCGGATCCTTCCCCGGTTTAGGTATCGGGACCACAATCGCCTCCCTCCAACGGGAAGGGAACGACCCCTCAACCCACATCCGGTTGAAAAGATCCAGCAAGAAGTGTAGGGCCATCGGGTGCAGATTCTGAATAAAGTCATACGGAATGTCATCAGGACCAGGGGCGGAAGAGCGACGGGTTGCCAAGGCAGCCCGAAGTTCCCGCATCGTAAAGAGACGGTTATAGGGCTCGTTCCCAGGTGGCGGGAACGTAACATCCGACAAAGGACGATCCGCAGCTGAAGGCGAACGGGAAACCGCGCAAAAGCCCCGGCCAGTCGATCGGCCACAGCAGTAGGATCCGAAAGGAAGCCGTCCCCGTCCCGAAGGACAGGGCGACGAGCAGGGACCGGCTTCCCCTCGATACTACGTACCTTCCGCCACACAGCAGCAGAAGGGGTAGACGAGGAAATGCCAGACACAAAAGCACGCCAAGAAGGCTGACGGCCCAACTTGAGAGTTCGGCAGGCCAAAGCCTTCGCCCGCCGCATCTCAATCAAGTGGTCCGTCCGCCGAGTGCGGTGGAAGCGGCCCGTTGCCCTCTTCCTCTCACACACCGCCTGGTGACATGCTGGAGTCCACCACGGGACGCTACGCGTCCGCGAGTTACCGGAAGATCGAGGAATACAGTCCTCCGCTACGCCCATCACCACCCGCTCGAAGAACTCCAAGCTCGAATCCACAGAGCCAAAGTCCAAAACCGAACGGGCAATGACGGAACGAGCTCTGAAGGATGGCCAGTCAGCCCGCGCCAGGCACCACCTCGGTCGAGATGAGACACCCGGCTGCGGTCCGACTGGCTCAAGACAGACTGGGTAATGATCACTGCCATAAGAGTCCATCAACACCCTCCACGAAAAATCTAGTAGAGCATCGAGAGAGACCAAGGAGAGATCAATACAGGTAAATGAACCCGTGGGTTCGTGAAAATAGGTAGATCCGCCAGAATTGAGGCAAGTAAAGGAAAGTTCCTCCATTAAGGAGAGCAACATACCAGCCACATTTGTCGACCGGACATCTCCCCAAACCGGGTCGCGACTATTAAAGTCGCCGAGGAGGAGAAACGGCCGAGGCAGTTGCACCACCAACTCGCGAACCGCGTCGCGAGAAGGAGGGTCATGGGGAGGAATGTACAGTAGATCGAGCAGACAGTGTACTGGCGATCTAAGAAGAGCCGCACAACCACAGCCTGCAAAGAAGTACGAAGAGGCACACCTCGCTAGGGTAACGAATGGTGAACATAAATCGCCGCACCCCGCCGGTGTGTGTGCTCATCCGGGGTGCAAGGGAAACCAACGTAGCCAGAGAGGCGAGGGAGCCCCCGCGCAGCCAGGATAGTCTCCTGGAGACAAACGCAGGAAGGCCGCTCGCTCTCCAGCAGGGAGGCAAGGTTCTCCTAGTTAGCTAAAAGCCCCCTACAGTTCCAATGCAAAATGGAACTGTAAGGGGAAGGGGCAGAATAAGAGGCAGAGAAAACAGAGAAATAGCCACGGACCAAGCTGAGCAGCAAACTCAACGGTCCGTAAACAGAGACGGAATCGGCTTCCCCGACTCACCCCGAACGGGGAGGGTAGGGGCCACAGACTCCGCAGCTGCTTCACCCGTAGTAGAACGAGAGTGGGAAAGTGGAACAGGGAGTTCAGAAGGGGGCTCCCCTGAGGGGGGGAGAGGAGATGACGAGACGAGCCCAGCCGAAACCCCCGACTCCCCACCAGACGTGGGGAAGGGAGAACCAGATGTTCGAGGGCTCGTCACACCAGACAAGTGCTGACGGGGGGGGGGGGGGAGATCCACCACAGGTGGCAAAGGTAGATCCAGGAGAGACCCGACCACTCTCAGCAGAAGCCGAATGGTGAGAGACTCCATGAATAAGGGCCAGGCCCCTCTCGACCAGGTCCACCGTGAGAACCAATCAGTAATGGAGGGTGTCATGGGGCGGTGTACCTCAACCGATACCCGGACACTAGTTGGGGTACCGGGAGGTGACGCCCCACCAGCCCTCCGTATAGGGGGGGGGGGAGTCCCGAGCGGATTAGGAGCGGCGCGCCGCTTCCCCTCAGGGGAAGCAGGGCGAGCAGTGGTCATGAACAGGTCTGGAGAACTCCGACCACGGTGACGCTTCCTACCCTTCGGGGCATCACCTTTCCCACCCGAGAGACGGGTGGGCAAGGATCCATACCCGAAGGCCGGAGAGGGAGAAGGGGCACTTGTAGGCAGAGAATCAGACGTGGTGACAAAGTGAGGCAGGGGGACAAGGTCCCGCGGTGCCAGGACGACGACCAACCCCTGGAACGTCCAGGGGGGGACACCACTCCGGTAGGCGCCGGGGTAGCTCAGGAGGTGCCCCGAGGAACCGCCGGAGGCAAGAGCCGCAGCATAGGACAAACCCCACCGCGGGTCCCGATCACGGACCCTATCGCGCGCCTTCCGCGCACTAAGGAATTCGGTAGTCCTTAAGGGCCGCACCTCGAATTCAAACTTGGAAACGGGGCAGTCCCGAGAGGAAGAAGGGTGGGCCCCCGAGCAGTTCGAGCACCGCGGGGGCTTCGTGCATGGGGTAGGGTGCGCAGGCTCACCGCAGCGGACACATAGCTTACCCTCACGGCAGCACGCAGAGCTAACATGGCCGAACCGGGTCAAGCACATACGGCCGCACCGAAAACTCGTACGACCGGCGATCACCCATGCCCCAGAACACCTGGGCCGGAGGCACAAGGGAGTCAAAGGTCAGGAGCAGACGAGCGGACGGGGTAAGAGCACCATCCTGGCGCGACGAAAAGCGGAAGACCTTCGTTACCCGCTGGGAGGCAAGATCCTCCTGCAACTCGCCAACCGGGTTGGGCAGACGGGAAGCGAAAATGGTGCCCTGACAGCTATTCAGTTGCGGATGGGGAGTCACAGAAACTCTGCAACCCAGAACATCCTGCAACTGTAGAAGGGACTCAGTCACCCCCGAAGAACGGGACTTCAAAAGAAGAGACCCATCGTTCAGAGGGCGGATATCATAACGGCAGGGAACCCCCACCGTCTTAAGACACTGAAACACCCGTTCCGAGTTGCCCGGAAGGGAGCCAGCGGAAGGGCGGAGAACAAGGAACCTGTCCACCGGACAGAAATTTACAGCAGAGACAGGTGCATGTGTGACGGTAACCGAGAGTGGGCGAGAGAACGAGGGCCGCGAAGACCCCGCCCTACGGCCACCACGAGCCCGGCCACGAGAGCCAGACGCCGCAGAGGACGAGAGGGGGCCATACGGCTTTAAGGTCAATCCAGCGGAGGCAGAGGCCGCTGAACGACCAGAAGTAGAAGTCTTATCCAAATCCAAGGACGGGCCAGAGTCGTTAAAAGGAGGGGATTGAGGTTTAGAAAGTGTACCCATAATATAATTATAAGGAAGACAGCCTCGGACCCAAGGCAATGCACCAATCCGCCGCTGCATCCTTCAAGACGCAGGCCCAACGTCCCGGGTAGCCCGCTCCCCCCAACCTGACTCGTTTTAAAAACAGCAGATTGGCTCTCATGGAGTTTTGTCCGTTAAGCGCCTAGCAAAAACCCAATCTGGATGCAGCAGCGGTCCGGGCGCCCATACCATCCCGAGAGCACGGCTCAGCCACGGAGTGATGCTCCCCAGCGGGTGCACCCGATGACCCCAAGACTGCAAAAACCAAACAGAAGGTGGGGGGGACCAGAGCCGGATTTAGACGTGTGGAGGCCCTGGGCAGCCTCCATGTGGAGCCCCCTACCTTAGGGGAAGACATAATTGAAGTCATCCATAAGATTCATAATATAATTAACATACATACACTTTCAAAACATCGTGCACTCTTGTGTCTGTCCATTCCACTCATTTCTGCAAAAAATGAAAGCCTCGGGTTACTCGGGTATTCCATTATAGTGAGAGTAGGCCTAAAAGAGTAATAAAAACAAAATAATAATCAGTACACAACAAATAGTAATTGGTAAAAGTTTATGTACTACAGTGGTATTGGATGCGCGTGTTTTTTTGTTGATCATCTATCGGGTTTTTCTAGTTTCGGGTTTTTTCTATTTTGATAATGGCTTGTCAATATGTGCAGGCCCCCAAGATGTGGAGGCCCATGGGCAGCTGCCCACTTTGCCCACTCCTAAATCCGGCCCTGGGGGGGGGACACTACAATTGACAGAGGCCCAAGACCGAGTCAAGACAAGAGAAATTCCGGAAGATAAGGAAAAAAAGGGGAGCAAAAAGAAAGGGGGGGAAAAAATGCAACTAGGTAACTCTTTGCCCACACTCCGCGAGGAGTTGAGGAAACCCCAACAACCCCTCGGCCCGGCAAGCCGGAGTACTTAATCGAGGATATATATATATATAGAACGGGGAAATGAGACAAACAAAAATAGGTATCCACTATAAAGGGGAAGAACAAACGAAAAATTTTCACTGATCTTTATATTTCACTCGTATGAACTTCATTTATGACGTAAAACTCCGTTTCAGCACATACGGACTATTTAGTACCTCATCCCATCTCCCAGATACCTTGTAACCTTGCAAGAGTTCCGCACGTCAATCTCTTGCTGCTGGTCAGACTCGTAGCCATATCTCCCTACAAACGTTTGTAATTATTTAATTCTAATTATTTATATTTGTTATGTTTTCTTCAGCAAATATCCATTCTAATTAGGTGTTCTTTTAATTAAAATAATTTGTATTCCTGCATATTGAAGAATTCGGAAATTTATTATTTGAGGGGAGTTTTTTAAGTGACGAAATGTGTACCGTAGTTAATAATAATAATAATGATGACGATGATGATGATTTCATTCACTCAAATACAGTTACAGTATATTGATTTCGTTTAAAAGTAAACTAAGAGTGACTATTTTGTTTCTCGAGATGAAGTTACAGAAGTTACGAGCTAACAAGGATCCTGTAAAATCTCTAAGATTAGCCAAATGAAATCAGAATAAAAAAGTATAACCTCCAAATTTTTAGGTTAAGCTATTCGAGGGTTTTGGCTAGAGCACTAGAAACTTTTAATCGATAAAAGATCCATAAGCACATGAAGTTCACGAATTTATGTTCAGCTATTCGAAATTTATGGTACGTACACGAAAAACATGATATTGACCTTCGTATCTTGATCATGATTCATCATCATGCGATAATGTGTGTAGTGAACACCTCTTTTCTTTCATTATTTGTTTGTCTTTTTACTTATCGCTCTTTACTGTATTCTCGCTCTTCACTCGTTTTCGCTGTCTTATACGAACGCGGTAGACGGGTAGCCGTGGCCTCCATTAAGATTTTGAACAGCGAAGGGACCGGGGATAAATTACACACTATTATTACTAGTTACTGATTTTTATTTACGCCGAAACAGTTTGAACAAACGGGGGTAAAGCGAGTGCAGATCCATCGTTAACTTTTATTGCAGAGGGAGAGAGAATTAAATATTTCAGAATCGCACTAACATATTAATAACACTAACCTAACGAGGACGTCCTCCCAAAGACTGAATTGGGGCATCCCTCCTTCCCTCGGCCCATTTCAGGTGTTGCCAACTAGTATTTTATATTCTTAATTTCAAACAAAACATTACGAAATTAAATTATTAAATTATTATTGTTAAATTAATAAATGTGCGTTACGTATTCTGTGCCGGTGACGCTTGTCAGTTTCGTGCTCCTCCTTACTATCAAATTAACAGGGTTTAAAGTCAGTGAACCGTTACGTTACCTCTCCAATAAAATTTGTAAATGTGCAAAGATTACCCAGTTACAATCTCATTATATGGTCCACAATACTTAATTAATAATAATACATATAATATATCCTCAAAATTTTCTAGCGACGCCCAGCACTACCTTCATGGTTCTATGAGATAGACTGCTAAAGCAAAATTATTTACATTATACCCAACCAATGGGAACTCTGACAAGAGGCTTAACGATAGACCCATATTTGCAAGTGAGAACCTGGACTTACCACCCATACGCTTCGACTCTATTGATGTAACTCTACTCTTAAGTAAAATAGAATCACCTCAGGACGAGGTGCAGCTACTGAAAGGTGGCTTGCATACCCAGCATGGCCAAAACAGAGAGCTAAAAGATATATGCAGCAGCATAACCTCGGAACACAGAAAACTGATCTCTAGGATCTCAGACTTGGAAGCTGAGATTAGCAGCAGGCAAAGTGCCTAGCCAGACAGGAATATTGCCATCAGCACGACAAGGCACAGTGATCGTCAGGATAGGAGGCCTGCCTCTCCTATTCTCATACCATCTCTCACAACTCAGCAGAGCTGTATATCCAAACTAAAGGAGGGAGAAAACGGTAAGGTACTTGTAATAACGTTGGGTATTAGATCCCGCCAGTTATTAAGTTATTTAAATAACAATAAAGGTACTTACAGGTGCTTTGATTTAGATCTTTAGGGGCTACCATAGATGCCAGCGTCCCACAAACGACCTACTGCTAGTCCTACTTAACTGATTTAGGAGCTATAGACATTACCCCTAACTGATTTAATAATTAGACAACTTCCTGCTTAAATTAGTCATTTTAGAAACATCAACAAATTGAACTTAGCACTAACGATTTAGTCAGATACAAAACTACATCCCTTTTGTTCAGCCCAAATCAACGAACAGACCGCGTTCCACTGTTTTTCTTTTTGTGTTGCCATTCAGCTTTCTTTTAGTGACTTTTACACACACATACACACACACATATATATACACATATATATATATATATATATATATATATACACACACATATATACACACACACACACACATATATACACACGTCACCTCACTACTTTACTCTCAAGTTCTGAAAGAAATGTCCAATGACATAAAAGCTTGTATGGACACGAACAACCATCCTAACAGTAGGTAGCAGGTCGTACGTATCTACCCTGAACTGTATAGTCTGAATCTCCAACACAAACTAACAACAAATTAACTGCAACAGAAGGCATTGCTGCTGAGACCATTAGTAATGTGGTCATGCTTCAAGTGACTATTCAAACCTGCTTGGCAGCTAGTCACCATGGTGAGCAGAATGTAGGGCATTGGTGGACAACAGATGGTAAAAAGGGTTTGCATCAGAAAAAGAAACAGGACTCTGGGAACCCCTGCTTAGGTTTACCCATAGCAACCTATTCCACGAATACATTTTTTGCTACATCATACAAATCTACATAGTATTCTGCTCACCCTGGATTGACATTTACTTTTCTCCATTTTTTATTCTTAAAGCTACTTCTACTCGCAGCCTTAATCGCATGTTCAAGCTCACCGTAATACTTATTTAAGAGATCTATATGGTTTACATCATTACAGGAGGGATTCCTACAAACCAAAGCTTCTGCAGGAATCCTCACAAGCCTTAGTAGTGCATCAGTCCGCATTGTATAGTAATCTACCTCAGAGTGACTAAGGTTTGACCAATTAACCTCCTAGTAATCAGCATTATCACAGTCATTGTCTAAGTCAGGTGCTACCATACAATCAAGCCCTACTACAAATGGGATATGATCAGATTCAAATACATCATAAAGTATGGACATGCTATTGATTATATTATAACCATCGTGGGAGGCTATACAGGTGTCTAGCCACGAGTGAGTCCCCCAGGCATCACTAACATATGTAAGAGTCATTAGGGAGTAGCAATTTACTGGGAAGTTTGTAGCCGCATGCCTCACAGTAATTGATAAGAAGCTTAGCAAAATCTGAACCAAGTTTAGTGATATTACTGTTAAAATCACCAACCACAACAATACATCACGAGTCCAGCTCCTCTAGCAGTATATTTAGTTTACAGAGTCTATCTAAATATACCTCCTCATTTTCAGCACACTCATAAGGCATATAAACATTGAATATATACAGTATTTTGTTGTCAATAGTTAGTTTTATGGCTACAACCCACTCATATTCATATCTAATGGGCTCTATAAACCTATCAAGCTGTGAGTGCCACATTATAGCTACACCTTCCTTCCTATTCTGTCTGCCCACAGTAATAACTTCACTATCATTATTGGGTGAGTTAGCTATTCCCCTGTAGTTAGGCTTAATATTGTTTAAATCTTTGCACTCTTGTTTAGAGAGCCAAGTTTCCTGAAAACAAGAAATGTCATGTGCAGATAAAAGTTTATTGATTTCACTGTCAGCATTGACTTCGAGGCCTCTATAGTTATAGCTACTAACACTGAGTTTGTGAAACTGGGCCATTATTTTTATATACACTATCACTGTTCTCACTGGGTGTCTTCCTGGGATTGCATGGTAGAGTCTGCTTACGTGTATTTTTGTCGACTGAGTAGAAAGAGCTGTAGGTATCTGGTCGTCTACTGGTTAATTTGGAGCAGGAAGTCCCAATTTTCGTCATTTCAAGCAGGTATTCTTCTAGTTCTGAAGCAGATTGGTCAGGTGGGAAACGGGAGGCAAATATATGGGCCTGTCGAGATATTTTCACTGCCTTAATTGTTGTATTCATTGTAGCCTTAGCCGTGGTTCTCTTCTGGATGTTGAGGGGTTCCCGGAGTTCGTTTTTTTTTCTGGCGCAAACCCCTTTTACTAACTGTTGTCCACCAATGCCCTACATTCTGCTCACCAGGGTGACTAGCTGCCGAGCAGGTTTGAATAGTCCCTTGAGGCATGGCCACATACTAATGTTCTCAGTAGCATTGCCTTCTGTTGCAGTTAATTTGTTGTTTGTTTGTGTTGAAGATTCAGACTATGCAGTTCAGGGTAGATGCGTACTACCTGCTGCGAACTGTTAGGATGGTTGTTCGTGTTCCTACAAGTTTTTATGTCATTGGACTTCTCTTTTGACTAGTCGGCCAATAGAATGTGACTAGTAGGCCAAATACAAGGGCAAGTGGGCCATTTGGCCCACTAGTATATATGTTAAAAAAGTCCCTTTGCTGCTACATATATCTTTTAGCTTTCTGTTTCGGCCATGCTGGGTATGCAGGCCACCTTTCAGTACCTGCACCTCATCCTGAAGTGATTCTATTTTACTTAAGAGTAGTCACATCAATAGAGTCGAAACGTATGGGTGGCAAGTCCAGGTTCTCTATCGTTAGTAGCCTTTATTTCCAAAATCTTTTTAACGATGTCCTCAAGGTTGAGCACACTTTTCTTTTCACCTTTGCGATGGATAAGCCTCTTGTCAGAGTTCCCATTGGTTGGGTATAATGTAAATAATTTTGCTTTAGCAGTCTCTATCTCTTTACCACTATAATGTTTTGCACATGATGTGATTATCATGTCAGTGGGTAATAAGTCAATCTTCACATCAGTGAAACACAAAATGTTGTTGACAACAACACTTGCCCCATCTGAAGATCCTTCCGCCATTGTTTAGTTCCGAAATCCTAGCCTATGGTGACTGACGCAGTTGTGCAAGTTTTCCATGTTCGCTTTAGCCAATGTCACAGCAACTTTTATCCATAATTAAAAGGTTTAACTTTCACATTTATATATTAAGCTAATAGTAAAAGTTAATTAATACTTTTTAACACTTCCATAGCGCGTAAGTTTGTAAATATATCTAAAGTAATAAAAACTATATTTATTTGCTTGGTCTTTCATTTAAGATTTCAGAGCATTTACCAGGCTTTTGAAAATATTTTGAACAATTTATGTAGTTAAAATTCACTTGTTCATTCGTAATTTTAAATGGCTGGTTCGTTCGTTCGTTTGTTGGTAATTTTAAAGGGCTCGCTCGTTCGTAATTTTAAATCATTCGTTCATTCGTATGTCGGCTATTTCAAGGTCACTGTTTACCACCCTATAGGATCATGAAGGTAGTGCCGCATGTCGCTAGAAAATTTTGAGGATATATTATATGTATTATTATTAATTAAGTATTGTGGACCATCTAATGAGATTGGGTAATCTTGGTACATTTACAAATTTTATTGGAGAGGTAGCATAACGGTTCACTGACTTTAACCCTTTGAGGACTACGGGACATATTTGTCCCAACGGAAATAATAATATAAATTGTACAATGATGCAACGTTTCTACAAATACATCTACATGTTTATACAGGTATCGTTTAGTTGTCGTAAAATTAACCCAAAAATGGGTAATTTAAGTGACTATAGTTACTAATATCTAATTGTAAATAACAATAAAACTTAAACTTTTAAGTTCAAAGAAACGTATACTAGTCGTCAAAGGGTTAAACCCTGTTAATTTGATAGTAAGAAGGAGCACAAAACTGACAAGCATCACCGACACAAAGAAAATACCAACCTAAGTTGGAAATAAACAACAAACTCAAAGAAAAACAAACAGAAACATTCAGGGAATTTATAACAACACTAAACCACTCCACAGATATATCCAGGCTATACAAGACTATAAACAGCATTACCCACTCTAACAGCAACATTCACACCTCACACGCGGCTATCTGTCGCAGCCAAAATAATATCCCAACATACACACAACAAGCTAACATTCTAGTTAATCACTACGCAAAGATAAGTCACTTAAACAGAGACAACAACCAGAAACACGCAGACAGACAAACAGCCAGACAAAGAAAACCTACAGACTCGACACGACCATTACACCGTTCAATACAGACCAGACCACCAAGATCATCAAAAACATTAAGAATTCGAAGGCTACTGGACCAGACAACATATCTAACATACACCTTAAACACTTGGGCCCACAAGGAATACTAGCTCTCACAAATATCAGCACATATTCATACCAACACCGTATTATTCCTGACATGGAAACAAGGTAAAATTATTACACTACTCAAACCAAACAAAAATCCAACAGAACCAGCTTCCTATAGACCCATTACTTTACTATGCACACCTTCCAAAGTAACGGAAAGACTAATCTTACAAATCACCAACCCACACATTCCACTATCGCCTACTCAACATGGATTCAGACTTCACCATTCAACCACGACATTACTCACTAACCTCACGCAGCACATCATGGATGGCATCAACTCCAGACGACCAGCTCAACGTACACTATTAGCAACAATAGACATTAGTAAAGCATTTGATGCTATCCCACGCTTCCCTCTCATAAACAAAATACTCAACACAAATATGCACAATAACACCAAAAGGTGGCTGAGCAACTATCTTTCAGGAAGATACTCACATGTGACATTTAACGGCAAGTCATCCAAAAACAAGCTTTTTCCGAACGGGGTCCCTCAAGGCTCTGTTCTCTCACCAACACTGTTCAACTTATACATGCATGACATTCCAACACCCATAGATAACAAGCTTACCTTATCATATGCAGATGACATCACTCTAACATCCACCCACAACAACATCGACACCGCTACAAATAACCTACAAACATACATAAACAGTATACAAGACTGGCTCACACACAATAGACTCAAAGTAGCGCCCACAAAATCAACCATCACCTTGCTTACAAGCAACACAAAAGAACACCAGGTAATTCCACAGCTTACACTAAACAACATCAACATTCCACACACTCACAGGACCAATATACTTGGGGTCACATACAACACATCATTATCTTTTGCAAACCACATTCAGGACATTAAAAACAAATGTACGTCAAGACTTAACACGCTTAGGGTACTAACAGGCACAAACTTTGGACACCAGCAGGAAACAACATCACTCATATACAAACAATATATTCGCTCAGTTATGGACTATGCTAACCCATGCTGGGCACCCATTATCTCAAACACACACATAAACACCTTACAGACAATACAAAACAACGCACTTCGGATCATTACAGGATGCACTCAAACAACACCAATAGAACACCTGCACACACAAACAAAAATACTGAAAGTTAGGGAACATTTAGACATGAGAAGAACACAATTCATGGCAGCAGCAACTAACCCACAACATCCTTGCCACTACATGTACAATCATGCACCAACACCTCGCACCATTAAGGTAACACCAGACACATATTATAACCAAATACTCCATTCCATACCACGCCCCACAGACATCACACAGTACAGAAAACACATACATACACACACACCTAACCCACAAAGCACTGACACGACTCGGTCCGAATGCGGTCCTAGGTGCGAAGCCGCCACCCATTAACAGGTCAGAGATCAGCCTGAGCAGATCGGATCGAGTTAACTTAGCACGATTCCGATGTGGACATCACCCAAACTTACGGACATATAAACACAGACTAGACAACTCCATAGACGACACCTGCCACCTGTGCCAGGACACACCACAAACAATTGAACACATTATGACAGACTGTACCGCTCTAGTACAACAACGAACACAACACATCACTAGTGCTTGGATATCGCTTGGGGGAGCTACCGCTCACCCCAGACCCGCTAGTTTAATGACTCGCGCCATTGGCGCTCGCCGATTTACACCCCTATCCGTATCAGAACCGGTTAAGAAATTGGCAGCACACCCCTGCCTTAATCCCTCCCATTTCTCGATCTGCCTTTGTCGCCCAGTGGGAAAAGCTTAAAAAATCTTCTGCTCAGAAATGTTGCAGGCTATTTATAAGTTAGATGATAACAAAAGTTGTGGCCTAGATGACATACAAGCAGAACATCTAGCCTCGTATAATATCTATGCTTGCAATGTGTTTCACAAACTGTATGATACATGGGTACTTGCCACCGTCCATTTTGTCAGTTGTATTGTTGCCAGTTGTTAAAAATAAGGTTGCTAATATCTGTGATAAGAATAATTGTAGGCCACTAGCATTTGCCAGTATACTTTCTAAGGAGTTAGAATATTTACTTTATAATAGGATAAGTACTTACTTGCAGACTTATGACAATCAGTTTGGCTTTAGAGTGAAACATGGTACGGACGTGTGTATTTATATGCAAAGGAAGCCGTCCCAAAGTACAAGATGTTAAATAGCAATGTATATTCCTGTTTTTTGGATGCAGCAAAAGCACTTGATAGAGTTAACCATCACAAACTTTTCAAGAAACTCTTGTGTCGAGGGACAATGAATGATCCGCAATAAAGATCTTTTGTTTGTTTGATACCTAAATATATACTTCGGATATTCTGGTATACAGTGCAAACAATGTTTGTAAGATAGAAAATCACTGTATCACTTGGTTTCAAGGCAACTAATGGTGTTAGGCAAGGGTGTATATTATCACTAGTGATGGGACGATTAATCGGAATCGGAATCGAGAATCGGAAGAATCGAGCATTTTTCAGGAATCGGAATCGAGAGAATTGTACCATGATTTCCGATTCTTAAAACGATTCTTTAACTTTTAATTGAACCAGTTTTGCAATGTAAACTTTAAAATTTAAATGAAAGAGGATAACAAATTTTATTTTTATTGTATTGTAGCTATACATTAAAACATGTATATCCATGATGTGTAATCAAGAAGATTAAAATGAATTGTTACAACTTACAGTTGATTTTTATTTTTAAACCAATCTATTATAATTTATAATTTATATTACCATACTCATAATGTAAATAGTTAATCTTACCAGAGTAAAATATGACAATTTCCAGAAAAACAAGTTTAGAATTATATTTAAAAATATTGAGAATCGGAATCGAGAATCGTATCGGAATCGAGACTTTTTAGTGGTATCGGAATCGGAATCGGAATCGTTAAAAATTTTGGTATCGTCCCATCACTAATTATCACCCTATCTTTTCTGTATATACATGGATAACCTTACCAACAGAGGCGTACCAATACTTTTTGCCGCTCGGTGCGAAAATGCCAAACCCCCCCCCGCCCCCGCAACAATTTTCAATTTTAAAAACAATTCCTTTACAAAAGTACACTTCTAAACAAAACTTTTATTGGAAGAAAAACAAATAAAGCAACTTCAATTTTAACAATACTACATAATGTACCGTACATAATACACTACATAATTTTAACAATAACTATATAATGTATAATGCCTAGTTAAATTTTCGGACTTTCATAACAGAAAATTCATGAATGATTTTTTCTATGTCCATTGTCTCTGCAACTTCGCGTTCAATTGAAATAATCGCCAAATTGCTCAGTCTAGATTAACTTATAGTTGACCTGAGGTAAGTTTTTATAAGTTTCAGTTTCGAGAAACTTCGTTCGCAACTTGCCACGGACATGCATGTAGTTAGACAGATCCGGAGGGCAATTGTTATATGAGGCAAAGATTCCACTAGATCCCATTTAACGATCCACTGAAGTAGTTTTAACATATCCCAGTTCTTTGGATCATCGTCGACGCTTATGCTTTCGAAACTGAGCAAATGTCTGCGCAAACGCTTTATTTCTTCCAGTAGACTTCCTGGATTAATGTCATTGTAGATGGAAGAAAAATTATTGACCTTGGTATTAATTTCTTCATCTTTGGACTGATTCAAAAGGTACGAAGGAGACAGAAATTCAAAGCGATCATTCATGTTTTTAAGACAAACTGTGAGTTTTTCAATTTCTGCTAATAAACGATCCATGATTTCAAAAAATTCTCTGCGTACATCCTCTTGCACGGTCAATCCAGCATCACGAGCTTGCTCTCCAGGCATTCTTCTCCGTCTCCTGACTCTGCGGTCTATACTGATATCCATTTCATTACAGAACTCTTCGGCGGCATCTGCAGCGTTTGATACTACTGCCTCTCGTTCATTAGTTAAAAACACGGATAAAGAGTTCATTTTTAATGCACACTGGTCCAAAGCAAGTCCCTTTCTTTGAAAATATAGCTGAGCATCATTGATTTCTTTCAGCACTGGATCCCAGAAAAATAAGTACACAATGAATATGTATGACATGATGGAGGTCAACAGAGCTTCAGCATCGCCCTTTGTGTCCAGATTTTCGGAGACCCCTTCACTCAGTTCTTCCAAGGCACTAACAACGTGAGTCAAGTTCTTCTTAAGACTAGAAACAGCATCATACTTAGCACTCCACCGCGTACCAGAGACTCGCTTGACAGTGATTTTGGAATGTTTTGTTAAGACATCTCAACGATGAGTAGAGGAAGAAAAGTAGACGAAAATTCGTTCAATTGTTCCAAAGAAAGTTACAGCATTAGGACTCAGTCCCGCGGCATGAACTCCAGCCAAGTTCAGCGAGTGGTTATTGCAAGGAATGAAAACAGCGTGTTTGCTAACATCAAGAATTCTGCGTTGAACTCCAAGATGAATACCTGCCATCGTAGCAGCATTGTCATACCCTTGACCATAACAATTCTGGATATCCAGCCCATCCTCACGGAGCTTAGTGACAATGAGATCAGTAACTGCCTCAGCAGTCTTCCCCTCTAATTTAATAAAATCAACGAAGGATTCCTTCACCTCTACATTACCATCTTTAATCGACACATAGCGAATTACCCGAGACATCTGATCAATATGCGATATATCTCGTGTACTATCGAAAATTATTGCAAAGTACTTTGCACTAGACACATTATCAATTATACATTTTCGAACATTACAGCCGATTAGTGTGATGAACTCATTTTGAATGTTAGGTGACAAATACGTAGTGGATATCTTGTCAGTCATTCGTATTTTTGTAAGATGTTCCCTAATTACTGGGTCATATTTGCCCATTAGTTTTATTAACTCCAAAAAGTTTCCAAAATTGCCAGCTAGCCCAGCTTCTTCATTTAAGTTCTCTCGGTGCCCTCGGAATGCAAGATATTGTTTTGCCAAGCACATGATGCAGTCATAAGTTCGTCTCAGTATTTCTTTCCACTTAGCAGTAGCATGTTTTATTTGCAACTGATGTGCATTATCTATTGTAGCATTCAACTGAAGGCGCATAGACAACTCTTTCCATTGTTCAAAGCATCGGGTATGATATGGACTGTTTTCATGTTCAGGTACTCTTGGATTCAGTTTCCTCCAGGCAAAAAATCCTTCTTTTCCAAATGCACTGGAGATGTTGTTGAAGAGACGACAGCAAAAGCAATGCAAGCTACATTTTGAAGGTGAGAAGATTAGCCATGACCTTTCAATTTTTTCGCCATTTTCCAAAGTTTTGAAATACCAAACTTTTGACATTGACCTATTGTTTGAATCAGCTGGAAAGGGTCCATTCATGTTTTTCAAATGTGATGGTCCACGTTTAATGAGTTCGATTCTCAAATTGTCCGTCATTGGAACGGGCCAGTTGCCAGAATCGTTAAACAGACTCTGTGGGTGATGGGTGGGTGGGTGACTTTGTGATGTAGATGAGGGTTGATCCTGATTATTTGGGGGTTCACTTGAAGTTACCGCTTGAACATCTATCTCTAAAGATATATCACATTGCGGTTGATCTCCTTGCTTCCCAGAAGGCACTGATAGTGTGTCTGAGAATCCCATTAACTGATGAAATCGCTTAGCAGCACGCTTGCCTTCCTCCTTTTTTTTCGCGAAGATTCTTGTATGCAGCACCACTCAGTCTCTGTCGTTTGCTAATTCAGTAGGGTATCTGTAAAATAAGACAACCATTAATTATTAACATCATCAAAGCTCAAAGAATGCAAAGCCTAACCTAAATAATATAGGGAAAGTCTGAAAAATAGGGCTGGCAACCTTTCCGATGTGAAAATTTAACGCAACTGTTTGTGGAAATAGTGGCATTGAGGTGGCATATATAGCATTTAATGATGATTTTTCATCAAAACCATGGATATTTTGTACACAAATAACGCGCGACAATGATGAGATATAATTTTTTGGAGGGTTGCATTTTAAAACATAAAAACCCAAAATTTTGCATACTGCGCCCGCCTGACAGTAATTTGCCGCCCCTCGGGAAGTGCCGCTCGGGGCGGTCGCCCCTCTCGCCCCTCCCTTGATACGCCACTGCTTACCAATGAACTAAAAACTGCACATACTGGCCGTGTCATTGGAAAGGAAAAAATTAATCTTTTAATGTATGCTGATGACCTTATTCTTCTGTCACCCTCTCCCCATGCGCTGAGAGTACTATTAGAGATATGTGAATATGGTATAGAAAATGACATCACCTATAATGGGACAGAGTTGTATTTTGAATTTTAGGTGTAATCTCCTGAAAATGTATTATGCGGGTCTTTTGAAATGAATGGTCAGACAATACCTGTCAAAGACATGTGTAAATACTTAGGTCATGTAATTAATTACTCACGAGCTGCAAGATAAACTTGATATTGAGGAAATATAAAAAGCTTTATGTACAGGGTAACATGCTAGTAAGGAAATTTGGTGTGTTCAGAATCGGTTAAAACTTATCTTTTTAGAAAAACTGCTATGAATAAGCTCTCTGTTGCTTATAATAATATTTTCCGTATGCTATGTAGAGAACTAAAATGGTGCAGTGCCAGTTTTATGTTTACTACGCGTATCCTCCCTCCCAGCCAAATGTTAATCCGGAAGATATATATAATTTTATTACTAGGGTCGAAAACAGCTCTAATGTGTTATTGTGCAATGTCCTGTCTTCAGATACTGTGTACCTCACCGATATGGCAGTCTTGGTTCAGACAAACGCTGGTTGACAATACTTTATTTTTGTAATGTTGCAAAGATTATGTATGCATATTAAGTTAAGTGTTATAATAAAATTGTATTTGTATGTTGGGTTAAATGGCTATGCTGGTCTTATTTTTGTACTTGTATGTTAAGTGGCTATGTTGGCCTTATTTTTGTATTACGTTCAGTGTATAATACGTAAGATTGTACTTGTATGTTAGGTTAAGTGGCTTTGGCTTGTGAATGATTCGCAATAAAGACGTTTTTGTTTTGTTTGATACGTCAAAATGAAAAACATTTTCGGCTTCAGCAGCGTCGACTTCATATAGACCAGCTTTGTTTGTTGCTGAGACAGAATAAAAGTAAAAATTTGTTGTTTAGTGTTATCAGAAGGGCGCCTGAACCTTTGACTTTAACTATATACATACTAATACTAATGGAGAGGAATGCCAGAGATGAAACCCATTCAATTTTTAATTGACACCAACGTTTTGGAATTTACATGTTCCATCATCAGGGCTAATAAAATGCAAAAGACACTAGGTCAGAATAACCGAGGTAAGGTTAAAAAGTTAAAAGCTAAAAGCTAAAATTAAAAAAGGCTACAAGACAGTGCATATTATAAAATAAAGACAAAATGGGTACCTTAGTTGAAACATATGAGTTCAACTGAAGACTCATCGGAGTTGAGGTTGGGTTCTGGTTGATAAATAATGATTTCATGATTTAAAGTTCGAGGTCAGAGCTGGTACCGGCGAAAATATTAAAATTTGACTGCAAAATCGGATGAGCGCTGTTATATTGATTTTAATTAGAAGGTTGAATTTGACAATTCTTTGATTTTTTTTTTTACATTAAAATGACAAAAATTCAGTCCCTCGAAACTGTACCGATTACCGTTTGTCATTTCTCTCTTTAATTGTGTTCGGAATCCCAGCGGAGCCTTAAACAGCCAAGTTTTAAAGGGCTACCTTAACTTACCTCAATTAAGCTAGACGAAAACAGCCTATGGAGTTAGAGGGTTGTCGACTCGACGCAGGCCTACTTTAGGCCTCGTTAGCATAAATAGAAAAAAGGGGGTACTACTTATGGTCTTCTTTCTAAACCTTGTAGCAACACCACCACAACCTGCGCCACTGCACAGTGCAACAATCCCGTATTAAGACAACCAAACTGAATTGCGAGAGAGCTCTCTATAAGATCCTGCCCTATCAGTGCCACATTCAACAAAGTAGAAGATGCTGCAAGCATCCAAAAAATGCCACAACAGCCCCAAAAAGTTGGCTTTATGACAATTCTCCACTAACCTTACAATGAGATGGATATAAATACCTTAACGGGCTTAACCTAATATAAACAATGCTGCATAAATCTGCTTACTCATTGTATCGATTTGGGATAACAATGGTTCTTCCTCTTCTAGATTTTCTAACTACCATACCCGACCAATGCTGTCCGCAACAGAGATATTTTCAGAAGATAACGTCGCCATCCACCTCCTGACTCTCACTTAGCTTTTATATATATAATTGAGGGGGCGCGCGTCTTAAAGTACCTAGGCGCCACCACAGGCGAAAACGTGTTTTTGATGGATATCACTATTTTCACCCTTCCTCTATCCCGTGGTTTGGGTTATAACGACCTTACGACACGAAGTATGGTTGAAAACCTTATGAAGCGAACTACTTTTTTCACCTCATTCTGTGCCAGAAATACTATTGCCAAAATATTGCTGAACTTTGGAGGTGATTTCTGGCGAATTTTAATTTTGGCGCTTTGGTACCTTAAGACGCGGGACCATATATATATAGGGTGAACCAAATGTAGGTGGACAGTAAATGATAACGTTTATTTTGAGAATACATATTTAATTTTTTTGTATACTATAATACAAAATAAAATTTAAATAAATTTAGTTATAATATTTAATATAATATAACACAAACACCATAGTTATAATGAACACCATAGTTATAATATAATATAACACAAACTGTATTCAACCTACTGTCCACCTACTTTTGGTTCATGTGTATATATATATATATATATATATATATATATATATATATATATATATATAAACTGCAAACACGCAGTATAATTAACGTAAAGAACGACGCTTGTATAGGAGAATATTCCGCGCAAGATGAGAGCGAGAGAACGAAACATGAAAAAATGAGGTAACCACCCGGGAATCGAACCCGGGATCTTCCGATTGCCGGTCAGATATGATAACCATTACACCGCGGGCCTCACTCAATCAAATGCCGTAATTCCTCTTGGAATTTGATTGAGTGAGGCCCGTAGTGTAATGGTTATCATATCTGACCGGCAATCGGAAGATCCCGGGTTCGATTCCCGGGTGGTTACCTCATTTTTTCATTTGTTTCGTTCTCCTCTCATCTTGCGCGGAATATTCTCCTATACAAGCGTCGTTCTTTGTTATATATATATAATTTGGGAGGGCGGCCAGTGTTAGTGTCCCCGACCAAATGCAGTTCAGTTTGTGCCTGGAATCGTGCAAAATCTATTTTTCGACTCGCCAGAAATTCCTTCGTCAGACAAAAATGTGAAAACCTATCCAATTCTAATTCTTGCTCTTTCTGGCAACTAGCCAACAACCTTTCCACCAACTTTACTACTTCATCTTTCCCTCCTCTTTTCCATTCCAATGACTCAGTTGCTCTCTTCTCCCGACAAAGCTGAACTCCTCGTTCAAACTTTCGCCTCCAACTCAACCTTGGACGATTCCGGTGCTGTTCCTTCATCTCCTCCCTTTGACTAATTATGTCAAAAATTAGAATCTCTTCCAAAGATGTTTTTTCTGCCTTATCTGGGCTCAACTCTTGGAGGGCGTACGATCCTGATGGTATCCCTCTTGTTGTTCTCAAGAACTGGCTTCTGTACTGACCC
>JAJOZX010014842.1:0-50000 GCA_023014485.1 Bathynomus jamesi
TTGAAGTATGCATAATAAATAAAATAAACATATCGTTAACAAGTAAATAGACACACACACACAAACACACACACACATATATATATAAATATATATATATATATCGGAATGAACTCAGAATGGTTCCCTGAGGTTTTTTATGATACACACAGACTGTGCATGGAACAAGGAACTCTTCTAGGAAAATTAAATCCATTATAATCCGAATAAGTAATGGTAAGTGACAAATACTATAGCACGGTCCATGCACGGTCTGTGTGCATCATAAAAAGCCTCAGGGAACCATTTTCAGTTCATTCCCATCATGAAACGGACATGTTATGTGCCTTGAAAAGTGGACGCTCAATTCTGCCAGTTGAGGTTTAAGTTTTGTTTTTTGGCTAAAAATATAATAGTTACCCCTTTTTCTTTGATGTATTCAATCTGACGTGAAGGCAGCGAGTCTTTTGCTTATATTGAGATTCTAAATGTAGCTGGGCTCGGCTGCTTTAAACCCTAGATCCCCTCCCAAAGCTGGATCCTATCTGCTTTGCAGATAGCTGGTGAGGGAAGCTATATTTTTGGGACCTCTTTGCGAGTGACCTGTTGCCCGCGTCGGGCTAGCATCATGAAAAAGAAAAACTATAGTATTTGTCATTTACCATTACTTATTCGGACTATAGTGGATTTAATTTTCCTAGAAGAGTTCCTTGTTGCATGCACGGTCTGTGTGTATTATATATATATATATATATATGTTAAGCCCTCCGTCTATGGCCTTGGATGGTTCGAAATCGACGGTGGTTCTGGGTGGGAGGCAGCAACGGATATTTCTCGCGATAGTTTTCTTCTATAATATTCTAATTTTTCGCTCATTTCTTTTCTTTCTATAACACTGATACTTTCTTTGAAGGTTCGCCGATTTTTTTTTATAACTTATCTGGAACTATTTTCTCTACTTTATTTACTAAGTTCTCTGAAGAGAGCCAAACGGGGGAAAAATGAAAAGTTTCTCTCACTGTAATTTACTTCTAAAAATGTACAGGTAGTGCTCTGAATTTACAGGGGTAGAGGTTCGACCTCTTTTGACCATGGCTCAGGCCGGAATCTAAAAAAATTAAGGAGGCAAGGGGCCTCTGCCCCCTCCTCTGGGAGTGAAGTTTAAGAAGAAGAAAAAGTAACAGTTACTTCACAATTACATGCTCTATATATAATCTAAATTTTGGGGGAGTGCAGTTTGAAGGTTAAGTTTCCCCCTTTAAACACATGATCAGATTTTTGAAAGATTCCAAATAAAAATTAAAAAATAATAACAAAAAAATAATCGTATTTTCGCCGAGTATACATTTCTAAAGGGCGACATAATTTCGGAGTAGTACATTGAGTACAATCTAAGTACACCACTGAGTACATTGTAATTTTGGGTTACTACAACTATGATTATAATTACGGATTAATTCACATTCACTTACTATCGTTAATTGCAGTTCCATTAAAGTACATTCACTACGTCATTAAGTACATTACATCATTAAGTACATTAATTACATCATTAAGTACGTTAGTCACTTACAATTCTTACAGTGTTTTTATATTTATATATGGTTATTAGTACAACACAAAGTACATGGGCACATACGGTATGTATTTATATACAACATGACATACATGATATATAACATAACGCATGGTATGTTTTATAAATTTGAATCAGAGCGAGAGGAGATTTTACGTTTTCAGATGCTCAATTTATGCTGTGATCATCGAATTGCGTGCACTTGCATAAGCATTTTCGAGTTTATTGCGAGAGGTGAAATAATTAAAATAAAAAATAAATAAATAAATAATCATGCGAACGTATTTGCACGACTTTCAACGAACAGGTACGGATGCATAAAGTTTTGTACACATTTCATAGACTGACACAAGTAAAATGAATATTTAATAAAATTGATATAGGATAATGGTCAAGATAAGATATGGACGTATGGATGAATATGGTCGAATAATAGTTATACTGCATCATACCAGACAGGCCATAACATATAAATAACGAGATATAAAGTGTAACTTTTTTATACGTCAATTCATAATCAAAATGCCACGGCTATTCAATTCGTACATACAGTACAAGTCATTATTGGGAGGATTTAAAAGAAACGAAATAGAGACAAAGAGTGGGTATTAAGGACTAAGAAGTACAACTACGGGTTCCAATCCTACTATATGCAATGTACATGCATAATCTAATAAAATGTAGAAAAGAGGGTTAGATGCAAGACAACCATAATTAATTATAATAAATTTTCTACCAAATACAAAATGGAAATATGGATACGACTAAACCATAGCAGTGGTAGGTCGCATGGTTGTGACACTGAAAAAAAAAATAGAAAGCAACAAATAAATTTTTTATCCAAACTCGCATCAGGCGACTTTGGTTCCTCATGTGAAAATGAACATTCGAACATAAAAACCATATAAACATAAGTACTGTATGAAGAAAATGAATATGAGGATCCATATAAGGATGATATAATGATTATATAGGAATTATTCGTTGTTCATTTATATATATATATATATATATATATATATATATATATATATATATACAGTATATATATATATATATATAAAACAATCAAGGCCCATGGTATCCAAAGGGTACGGTATCACAGGTACTAAGTACCTGGTAACATTTCCTATAGGTGTTACGACACACTTTCGTACCTCTAAGTTCCTTCACACACCCCAGCTTCTGGGCCCGAAAATTGTGGGTACCTACAGTCAGTTGGGGCGGTTGGTCGCCATCATCTTCCAAGCACACTAGCTCCCTCAACGAATCAAAGTTAACGATCCGTCGGTTTGCCTGGTTAAGTGTGATGCCCTTCGCCTTCACGGTATATTTCATCTTCCCCCCCACCCTCACCCGTACCCCATAAGTTTTTGGACCTGTTGATACAAAAGAGTCTGCGTATGTGGTGTCTCCATACTCATCCTTAATCTCACCAGTCAACTATCCCAGGAATTCCACAATAGGAGGCATGTACTTACTCTCCCTCGCTGTGAATATCACACTATCTGTGTCGGAATACAGAACCCTCCGATCAAGAGAGTGCAGTAGGCTCCAAAATTTGATGCGTGCGTATGCAGTTATGAAGCTGGCTACAGGTATGTTTTATTAAAAAATATCTTAAAATATCAAACCACACCCAATCCAAACCTAATTTGGTTGGTATGTGAAATCTACATAAATGGTTTCGTCACATAGTGGCGTGACGTCACTGTCTTTCGCACTTCAGGTCGCCGCCTTCAGCGGCAACGCACTTGCTCATTGGATCGCAAAGCGTCCAGTTCAAATTTTCAACTATTTGCTTACGAGGGCGTCTAACCACGTAAGGTGTCAAACTGTGTTCAATTGTATTCAAATTATTTTTCATTTGTAGACTTTATATAATTTGTATAAAGTTAGGTAGGTTAGTCTAATTTAAGATTTCTTTTCAGATTAATTTAAGGTAATTAGTTTGTAAGTATTATTTCATTTTCGAAGGTTCATTGGTGAGTAGGATTGTACTGTAATTTTGTTCGCCGTTGAACGGATTAAATTCTTTTCAACCTCTTCATCTTTTTATGAGTACTAGGTTATAGCCTCAAATCGTCTGGCGTCAGCCAGGACAGTGACTCTAGCTTCAGTCTTTGTGTTGATTTAATTCAATTTAGTTTTTAATCATTCATTCAAAACGTAAAAACCAATATCTTGAAAAGAATTTAATCTTGTTCAGGTTCTTTCCATTAACTTGAAAATAATTTGAACCTGATCACTTCATATATTTCATACTTAAAGTGGTATTTAGTCTAGTTTATTAGAATTTAGACTAGTTTAGTATAGTTTTAGTGCTAGCGTAACACGGTTTAGGATAATTTTGTGTTACGTTAGCGCAACTTACGTTGGCTGTGTGCTACAGTCGTACAAATTAGGCCTAGTTGCGCGGAGCTGATAACACTGGCCAACAAAATGAAACTTTTTTTTCTCATCACAAACATGATCACACTTTTCTTAATGCATTTTTCGCGTTGATTCCGAATCTGGTTTTATTTTTTTTCTAGCAAGTATAGTTATATAGATACACTGGTTTTGATATTTTTAAGTTTTTGATATTGCTATAAGAAAATTTATGGATGTATAGATCACACTTAGGAATGCTAAACAACAAATACATCATATACCTTATTCAATGTACTTATAAATAAAGAATATATACATTATTTTATTAAAAGCGCTGTGAGTGTGATTTCCTTTTGTAAATTTGGCCTGGATTGTCACGATACAACATCCAACAATGGTCCGCCATCATGCTTTCATTCCAATATCCTTGGTAGCGCTTCTCCATCATCTGAATATCTTGATGGAAGCGCTCTCCTTGCTCGTCACTCACTGCACCAAGGTTTTCAGGAAAGAAATCTAAGTGGGAATGCAGGAAGTGAATTTTTAACGACATTCGACACTCCATTTCTTTGAAGGCATCAAGGAGGTTCTTGACTCAATCCTTATACGCAGGTGACTTGTTGCTTTCAAGAAAGTTTTCACATATCCATTTGAACGCCAGCCAAGCCTTCAATTCCAGCGGACTTTGGACTTTTTCAAATTCAGTGTCATTCAAAACCTCCCTTATTTGTGGCCCAACAAAAATTCCTGGTAATTATGTATTTTAAGTCACTCAGTCATTTTACACACCAAAATACATTTTTCTAGTAGTATTTGATGTGATTTGTTCAAATATGACCTCCATTTCCGTCGGAAATGAGATCCAACAAAGTTATAGTACTTTGAAGTTTGGCTCATTTTCAAGGGAAATCGAAGTCAAAATCTAAGCAAAACACATCAAATATTACTAGGAAAATGTATTTTGGTATTAATTAACCTAACCTAACCCTGGCTAACCTAGCCTAACCCTGGCTAACCTAGCCTAACCCTGGCTAACCTAGCCTAGAGTATATTAAATCCTCAAAATAATATTCGCACCGTTCACATGTCATCGCCACAAACATCTATCAAAAACTAACAGAAGTAGACTAGCAACTTAAAAGGCCTAAGAACTTAAAAAATCTAGCTCATATATCATGTTCTCATGACGTCACCAATCAAAATATCGGAAGGGCGGGAAAAAAAATGCAAAAATGTCATAATATTCAAATGTACATAATTTAAGTACGCATCTGCGAGCATAGTGACTTATATGAAAATGATGAGAAAATTATGCTTTAATATTTTATAATTATATTTGCTTTTGATATTCTGAGTGGGATAAAATACATATTAACCAAATTCCTTCCTTCAATTTTGCTGCAGTAACCTTCGGAAATTTCCTTGAAAGGTATTGGAACCCCTCAGAATTCACTTTACCCATTGCTTTAACAAAATTCTTCATTAAACCAAGTTTAATGTGAAGAGGTGGCAGATAGATCTTTTGGGGATCCACTAAAGGGACAGACTGGACATTGCTTATCCCTGGGACATATGTATACCTAAGTGGCCAGTCACTTTTGGTGTAATGTTCTATAGTGGCGCGACTGTCCCACAGGCAAAGGAAACAACAAAATTTTGTGAATCCTGACTGCATACCCATAAGCATTCCTATAACTTTTAGATCTCCACAAACATTCCATTGATGACTGTCGTATTTGATTGCCTTAAGTAGTATATCCATATTGTCATATGTCTCTTTTAGATGGACGGAATGGGCAATGGGGATGGATGGCATTATATTACCATTATGCAAAAGAACTGCTTTCAGGCTTCTCTGCGACGAATCAATAAAGAGGCGCCACTCAGATGCCACATACGTCTGAGATATGGCTGTAAATAGTCCATTGATGTCATGGCAATAACAGAGAGGACCGTCTACTGAAAAGAATGATGTTAATTCAAAATTCCGCTTTCGGTAGTAACTAATACGAACATTGTTCTCAAGTAAATTGTTCTCCTTTAGTCTTGAGGCGAGAAGCTCTGATTTCTCTTTAGACAGCGATAAGTCTCTAACAAGATCATTCAACTGTCCTTGGGTTAACTTTTTAGGCTCTAAATGTCTACCTTCAAAAGTGTACTCTGGTTCTGTAGATGGTCCGGAAACGCTAGTTACACCTTCATCACTTTCCATGTCATCTATGATAGAATCTAGCCTATCACTTGGGGGAATTGGAATGGGCAATGTTTCATCATGTTTTACTGGTCTACATGCTGAATCCAAGTTTGGATATACAATCTGGTGTTTGTTCTTGGCAAAAACCCCATTAAGTTCACACTACAAAAATAACAGTCTTCATGATGATCTCTCGGCTCCCTCCATATCATGGGTATGGCAAATGGCATTGAAGCTTTCTTTTTGTTAAGCCAATCACGTAATCCATTTGAACAGCCAGAACAGATTTGATGTGGCGCCCATGGTTTATCTTGGTCACCTAGATGGCAACCAAAGTATAGCTTGTATATTTTCTTAATGTCGGTTGTAATACTTCGTCGCTGTGTTTTAGTTGTCAACTGGCCGCATACGAAACAGAACTTGTCGGGGTCATTCTTACATTGTCGAGGCATGTTGACTGACCTGAGCAAACTATAAATTAAAAAAAATGTACACCAACTTGACACAACAAGTTCTTGGACTGGACTGATCTTTTGACACACAAAGCACGGCGTTGTTGCCTGAATCACAATGCTGCTAGACGTAAAAGCTCACACCTGAAATACATAAGATGTATAATTAAGATAATTGAAATAAATAAGATGAATAAACTAAAAAAACACAATAAAATAAACACAATCAAATGTTGAAATATTAGTATTTTGCCTATTTAAAATGGTTAAATCTGTGTAGTTATATATATGCCTTCATCTTGAAAACTATACGTGCTAGAAAAAATCTGAATGCAGTTTTGGAATCAGCGTGAAAAATGCTATCCAGCCACCACAAATTTTACTCTGATGAAAAATCTTTGTTGACCAGTGTAATTAATTGGTACCACCGTTCCTTAACACAGCCTGTGTTTCAAATATTTAGTATCGCGTTTCAATTTGTTACCGAATTTAAGTTACCTTTAGTTTTAATAGTTTGTCACCCCAATTTATGGCGTTTGCCTACCCCTGTGTACAGTGTTAGCTTACCCCTGTTTACTGTGTTGGCTTACCCCCGTTTACGGGGTTAGCTTGCCTTATTCATAGTGTTAGCCTACCCCTATTCACCGTGTTGGCCTACCTCTATTTATAGTGGGCCTACCCCTATTCAGTTTTGGCCTACCGCTGTTTACAATGTTAGCCTGACCCTGTTTACAGTTTTAGCCTGCCCCTGTTTAGAGTTTTAGCCTGCCCCTGTTTAGAGTTTTAGCCTGCCCCTGTTTAGAGTTTTAGCCTGCCCCTGTTTACAGTTTTAGCCTGCCCCTGTTCAGTGTTGGCCTACCCCTAATCAGTGTTGGCCTACTCCATTTACTGCAGCATAGCTTATAGTTAGGTATTTGTCTACAGTGTAGACTGTTAAGTGACTGGCTGGGTTTACCCTGTTTTTGTTTGGTTTTGGGTTTAGGATTAAGTCGAAAACCAACTTTGGTTATTAAAACTAAGTTAATAGATCTGTTTGTATATTAACTTTATTAGTTTTTTCGAATTACTCTTAAAGTTTAACAGTAACGATGTCTGACATTGACTCTGATTTGAAGATTCGGTTTTAGGTTACGCGCTTCACGCATCAAATGTAGACGAAGACGAACGTGAGTCTATAATAAAGAATTGCAAAGACGCCGTCCGCGATTTAGTGCGTAGGCGCGCGGTATGTAAACGAAAAATTACCATCACATTTAATAAATTGCAGGGCCTGTTAGCAAATGAGCAGCTCAATAGTGAAATCTTAACCGCTCAGACTAAGATCATAGAATCTAATTTGGATCAAGTTAGCACTTTAGATGATGAAATCTTAACTAAGTTTCAAATTCACAAGTTATTTAAAATAGATAAAGCTTTGTTCGAACGCGAGTTGGCAATGCAAACTGATTATCATTTCGAAATAACCAATTCAGTGGCCAATTTAAAACATCAGTTTCAAACTTCGAGTCAACCTGATTTGCAAATGCCTCGCCAAGCGGAGGCTGCTAATGCGTCATTTTTGTCGAGCGAAGGCCACACTAGCCTTGATCAACTTTTGTCGGGATTCAAAGCAGTCCTTAAAAAGGAAGCTCACCCTCCTACTCTAAAATGTTCCACATTTGATGGGGTTGCGGATAAAGATAACTTCCACAATTTTTTGTCGCAGTTTGACAATTTAATAGGTTCGCGGGAAGACCTTTCGGATTGTGCCAAATTAGCCTACCTTAAAGGCTATCTAAAGAATTATGCATTTACAATTGTAAAACATTTAACCAACAATGATTCGAATTATCAAGTAGCCCTAAAACTTTTGAAAGAAGAATTTCTCGATGTACCATTCATCATCGACGAATACTTTAAAAAGTTAGCGACAGCCGAACCTTTAGCGGACTATGACTATACTAAATTAGCCTGCTGGCTAAATGAAGCCCGCTCTATTCTTTATGACCTTGAAGGTTACGGAGTAGACTTATTTCAAGCGAGATCTGCCGGAAACAAACTGATGGCTCATATTATCTTTAAAAATCTACCGTTGTCATTTAGGCGTGAGCTAACTTACACTTTAAACTCGAACTACCCCTCAGTCAATCAAATTTTAGATAATTACGTTTCAATAATTAGAACTTTAGAAAAAATTAAGCCTGTCCAATATAACAAGCCCACAAAGCCTTCTGAAATCAAAATTCAAACTAAGTCTAAAAATAAGTTTAAAAATGAGTCTAAAGTTTCAAGTCCTGACCCTCCTACATTACAAAACTTCAAAACGGAAGCTAAAGCAAATCATCCTCAGAATTCTAAACCTTTAGCGAATATTAAAAATCCAACCGAGGACAAACCCTTCTATAAAAGCTCTTGCAAGCTCTGTAAGGGTGAACACTCAATACTCAGATGTCCTCACTACCAAAGCGCTGAAAAGCGAAGAGCTCGTTGCCTAACGTTAAAATTATGTGCAAATTGTTCCAGTTCCAAACATTCTGATGAAAGGTGTCCGGCAAGTAAATACCAGTTATCGTATGAGTGTGCATTTTGCAATGCGCGAACTCATATTTCGGCCTTGTGCCCGAATGAAAAACAACCAAACTTGTGACTAAAGCATGACAGGCCATTGGTCATAAATTCCAGCGTACTCTCGACCGACTTGTCCAATAGTACGTCAAAACCATCAGATCTCTTACTTCCCACTTTGACCTTAGATTTCGCGTATCCGGATAAAATTCGTAGTGTGCGATGTCTGTTGGATCTAGCATCCCAGAGATCGTATATTGCGACTTCAGCCGTCCTAGATTTAGGGTGTGATGTGGAGGAACTTCAACCCAATTCTTATAACATAAAAACATTCATAGGATCTCAGAACAGGCGCGTTAGAGAGAATGAATTTCAAATTAAGTTAAATTCAAACCAAGATCATGTCTTTCAACCTTATAGTGGACGATAACCTCTCCTTAGACTACCAAGTCTCTGGTTTGGGTCGAGCCATTAAAAAAATAAAAGCAGAGGGTTACGTTTTAGCCGACCATGGCTTCAGTAATCCCTCTGACGATGCTGTAACTGGGGTTGAGGCTCTCTTGGGAGTCGATGTCCTACAGCATATGGTCGATGTTAAGATGGTCCCGTGTCTTGGTGGAGCTGCATTGGAAACTTCCTTGGGAATAATCCCGTTTGGCAGCACCTCAGCTTTCACTGGCGGCCAAACCGCTACTAACACCGGGGGGCGGTCGGGATGTAAAAATCCTTTGCATCGCACCTCTTTTACATCTGTTAACATCTTAGATAGGGTCAAAGGTGCGAGCCCAAGCCGGGGCATTCATTCTGACACAGTCCACAAGAAAAAAAACAATAACGAAGCTGATGATCTTTTTCAAATTCAAAACCCCTCCAGGGATTTCAAAGGTTTTTCATTCTCTCCTAACAAACATTCGCAAACAAATAACATCGAATCCAATTTTCAAAGAAGTTCCGCCCATAATCCGCTCTGCTTTGTGAGGGCTGCCCATTCGTTGGGGTCGAGGTGCGAGTGTGAAGCGAGAAAGATTGCAAGTTCAAAGGTCTTTAAACCTCGTCAAAAGGACATTTCGGTTGGGAGGGCGTGGAGTGCGTGGTTAATGCTGTCATGCCACCGTCACCCACATATTTCAACCCTTTAAAATTCACCAATGCGGACCCTCATTTAGACCTGGGATTAGAACACCTTTATAGTCTAGAATCAATTGGTATAAAAAGTGAGTTCTTTGGTAGTGTGGACGAGCTGAAAGTAAAAGAATTTTGTGATTCAATTGAGCTCAAAGATAATAAGTACCATGTCGAGTTACCTTGGCATGAAGAGCGAGTCGCGCTCGTCCCCTCTAATCACAAAATAGCTTTAGCAACTTTAGACAGAGTATGTAAACTTTTAGATAAAAAACAACTCACTAGTCAGTATAATGAAGTATTTGAAAACCAACTGCAAGAAGGCATAATTGAAAAGATCAATGTAAAACCATCTGATTTCGAAAATCATACATGGATCCCCCACAGACCAGTCGTAAAAGAAGCTGCTCAAATAACAACAAAAATACGCCCAGTATTTAACTGCAGCCTTAAGACCAGCGATGGGCTTTCTTTAAACGAAGCAGCTTTTCCGGGTATTGATTTAATGGGCTCTCTCTTTAAATTACTCTGCAAATTTCGTACTAATAAATACGTCATGCTAGCAGACGTCAAACAGGCATTACTCCAAATTAAATTAAAAGTAGACTCCGACAGAAATAGATTTTGCTTTTTCTGGAAGGAAAATGGCAACCTAGTTAACTACCGATACTCTACTATAGTTTTCGGACTTTGCAGCTCCCCTTTTATCCTGAATTACGTGATCAAACATCACATCAATAAATATCAAAACGACTTGTGTTCCTCAATGCTGAAAGACTCCTTCTATGTCGCAATTTAATAATTTCAAACTCAAACCCTGAGGTTCTTTATGAGCTCTATTCAAATTCAAACAGTCGAATGTCAGAAGGGGGTTTCGAATTGCGTTCGTGGAACACGAACAATTCAGATTTAAAAGAAAAAATGGTTCAGGACGGGAAAGCTGAAGAACATGGTAGTGGGTTGGAGCGAGTTTTGGGTTACCATTATGAAGTAGGTACCGATCAACTTAAGTTGATGGATTTCAACCTTGATGAGTTTGCCGACAGCAAACGCCAGGTACTCGTTCAAATTTCGAAAGTATTCGATCCCTTATCCCTTTACCTACCAGTCACAATCAAAGGTAGAGTTTTTATGCAACAATCATGGTCTTTGGGTCTGACCTGGGATCAAAAGTTGGATGATAAAGAATTAAAGGAATGGGGAAAAATATATCAGGACCTACTTAAACTTAAGTTGATTCAAATAAACAGATCTGCTTTCAATTCAGATGAGGGAGTTGCTTTGAAAGTGTTTTGCGACGCAAGCAAAACGTGTTATGGTTTTGCCGTCTACGCAGTAAGCGGAGCACAGTCGAGTTTAGTTTTTGCAAAAGCAAAAGTCGCCCCATTAAAGGGTAGAACCTTGCCATCTTTAGAATTACTCTCAGTATATCTAGCCTTGAAATGTTTGCCTCAGTTTCTTTCCGCGGTTCAGTGCCCCTTTGACTCTATTCAAATTTTTGTAGATGCGCAAATAATACTATCCTGGTTGCTCTCTAGTGACATAAATTGTAAAAACAAGTCAATATTTGTTAAGAACCGTATTCAGGACATAGTTTCCATGCGCGAAAATATCAAAAAAGAATTCAAAGTAGAAATCACTTACGAATACGTGGCATCTCATGATAACCCCGCAGACCTCATCACACGCGGAATAACATTCAAAGAATTCGAATCTCGCTTAAGTTCTTGGCTACAAGGACCTACTTGGCTGACTTTAGAAACAAAACATTGGCCTAAATACGAACTTAAATGTCTTTCCGATTCCAGTAAAAAACTAATTCAAACATCACTAGTTACTAATGCGGCCGTTGCAAACGAGAATGACGTAACCGAGCCCTTTTAAGACATAACCAAATATTCAAATTTAAACAAATTGCTCAGAGTCACTGCCTATGTCCTTAAATTCGTGTTCAAACTAAGAAAGAAAAAGGCAGACGCAGACTTTGGCGCTAAACTTTACTGGTTGTATAGAATGCAGTTAGATTGCTTTGGAAAGGAAAACCACTTTTTAGAAAATAATAAAAGTAAAAAGGAATCAGAAATACCCGACCTCGTAAAGAACTTAGATTTGTTTCTTGACGATGTTAGGCTTATTAGAAGCAAAGGCGGAATTGATAAGTCAAACTATTATGACTACAGTGTCATCAACCCAATTTTGCTTGGGAAAAATCACCATTTCACTCGTTTGTTAGTAATGGACTGCCACTTAAGATGTAAACATCTTGGCATTCAATCCACCTTAAACGTAATCAGAATGCAAGGTTACTGGATAACCAAACCTAGGCAGACGGTTAAAAGCATTCTTTCAGAGTGTATGGTGTGCAAAAAATACAATCAATTTGCATTCCAATACCCCAAATTTACCAACTTCACTAAGGCCCAAGTAAACTTTTTCCGCCCCTTTAAACATGTAGGAGTAGATTTCACTGGCCACCTTTACGTCAAAGACGGACAAAAGATCTGTCAAAATGTACATCCTAATATTCACATGCCTTAACATCCGAGCGGTGCACATGGAGTTAGTGCCGAGTATGTCGACTAAATCATTTCTCCTTGCATTTCAAAGATTCTCAAATCTCTACGGAGTTTGCGATTTTGTCTACAGTGACAATGTCAAAGGCTTTGTAGAGGGTGGAAAGGCTCTAGAGCAGAGGTGGGGAACCTGCGGCCTTTTGGGGTACTAGTTGCGGCCTTCTGCCTATTTGACATTCAGAATTCATACCGTACGATAATGGACAGCAACTGATACCCCTTTAGGGCTTTAGGCTATTTCATTAGATCATGGTTTCAGCTTCACTGCTTCTTACACATACAAGCCTTCTTTATGGCTTGAACAATAGGAAATATGGCAACGCTGCCAGTTGAAACTGGCAGCGTTGCCTTACGGCTTACGCCCTTACCTATCAACGATCAACTCGACTGGATGACAGTTACTGACGATTCTCCGATAGTCACACGCACGCTTGTTTTCTTTAAAACTGTAAATCTTTGATCAATTCGTGTACCATTTTTATTTAAAAATCTTCTGGTACCCCAATCATGTCAAAAACTGTGAAAAGAAAATTAAAGGAAGAGAACAGAGTATTCCATGAAGAATGGGAATTGCAGTATTTCATAGTTGCTAAGAAAGATAAAATGATGTGTTTGCTCTGCAACGCCATAATTGCAACAGTGAAGAAACACAATGCATATCAGCATTATGCAACTTATAAGAACCACAAATATGCTATATTGGAAGGAGAACCCCGAAAGTCTGCACTTACGAAGATGAAACTTCAAAAGCAGCAACAACAGCAAGTATTTAAAACGATGTCAGGCCTAGGGACTGAAATCACTAAAGCAACTTATAAAGTAGCATATATACTTGGAAAAAGAGGTAAGCCATATAGTGATGTGGAAATCATAAAATAATGCATTGTTGAAGTTGTAGCCTCTTTAGATTCAGACAAGGTTAACAAATACAAACAACTACCTCTTTCAAGAAGGACCATAACTGATCGGCAACATGAATTAACCCTCAATGTAACTGAACAGCTTCATACAATATGCCAAAGCGAAAATACTTATTATTCGATTGCCTTGGATGACTCCACTGATATTACTGACTCAGCGCAAGTGTCATTTTTAATTCGTGTTATAACTGAAGATTTTCAATACTACGAGGAGTTACTGGCTTTGGGTACCCTTACGGGGAAGACACGTGGAATTGACGTCTTGTCTCTCTTCAAAGAAAAATGCCGTGAAGCGAAACTGAATTTATGTAATTTAGTAAGTGTATGCACAGATGGTGCACCTTCCATGAGCGGAAAATGTGCAGGATTTGTTGCGCTACTACAAAAAGAACTGCTAAATCCAAATAGCTTGATTTCCTTTCACTGTATTTTGCATCAACAGAATCTCTGTGCCAAATCTACTGTTTTAAGTGACACATTAAGTAAAGTTATACGTATTGTGAACTATATTAGAACAAATGCATCACATCGCCAGTTTCGCAATATGTTTATGCTTGATGATGAAACATTCAGTGTGGATCTTCCGTATCATTCTAAAGTGCGCTGGTTATCACAAGGGCAAGTCTTTGAAAAACTTTTGTCTTTGCGAGAACAAATCACAAGATGTTTTGAGGGACTCAATGAACCATGTGAATTCTCAAAAAAGGATTTCTGCGGAAATGCTGCATTTTTGTGTGACGTAATGTCAAAGCAAAATGACCTGAATATTTCTTTGCAAGGTAAAACTAAATGCATATATGAAATGTGGCAAAAAATCCAGGCTTTTCGGAGGAAGCTGCGCTTTTTCAAAACTATCCTTACCCGATCGGAACTTTCAGCTGAACGCTTCCCTGAACTGGCAAAGGTAATTGATGAAGAAGATACAAGCAAATCATTAAGGGAATGCGATGCGAAAGAATACACAGCTGTCCTAGACTCCCTGATTGAAGAATACGATGAAAGATTTGAAGATTTTGAGAAACATGACTTCACACTGAAAATAGCCTTCCAACCACACCTGGTTGATGTCTCCAAAGCACCTGAAGATTTACAGATGGAGTTGATTGAGGTATTAGAAGATAATATCCTTAAGTCTCTATTTGATACTAAGAAGGATCCTGTTGAAATATGGAAAAATGCCGTTGAATACCCACGTCTGCGCCAACATGCTCGTCGAATGTTGTCTTATTTCGGCACAACCTACTGTTGTGAATCAACGTTTTCGTATGTGACTCAAATCAAAACACGCTTGAGATCTCAGATGACGAATATTCACCTGGAGGACCAACTAAAACTACGGTCCCGCAATAAGCAGTCACAAAAAAGTCATTAAATGGTTTATCACTTTTTCACTTAATATTATCATTTCACTTAATGTCATTTTTCACTTGATATTAGTTCTATTGTCAATTATTCCCCCCCCCCCCAAAATGTGCACTTGCTGAATTTTTTATTTATTATAAAAACCCTCACGTATTATCAAGTTTGATTTAAAATTAGTAAATATGTAGATTGTAGACTAAAATATGACATTTTGTTGTACTGTATATGTTAAATTCTCAGCATGCGGCCTAATAGGGTCTTGGTTAAATGAAATGCGGCCTTCCAATGAAAAAAGGTTCCCCACCCCTGGCCAAGACTATTGTTATAAAGCCGCAACCACGCTCGGTGTCTATATGCCGTCTGTAAATAGCCTGAGAATTGAAGTTAAGAGTATAAGGTGTGGCACTATGACCCGCAACACGGAATACACGTCAATATCTACTGTGTACTACTTTGAGAGGCCTGCATTATACGGCCCATAATGTAAACTATATCTACAGCTGTCAAGCGTCTGAATGGTATTACTACCTAAGAATCGTCTACATCCCCGTCATCTGACCCGAACCCAAAGGACAATCTCGTCCTGACTTCACGACCGTCACTGTTCTGAAGGGCAACTCCACAACACGTTCAACTACGCGTCGCAGACCGTGCTCAACACCATTGCTATACATGGACCCAGGGCCAACCCTGAATATGTACCGAGTTCTAGTCTGGGGTGGGGGTAGCGGTGCGCACCAGCTACAGAACGAGAAGCTGCTGCTGTTGTGGAGGATGTGTCCGGAATTGAACAGGAATAAGGGGATACATCTTTATTTGAGGAAGGAGCCAGTGTGGGGGTTGTGTCGTAAGACGTAGAGGGGTGGGGCTCTATTACTGGAGGTCTCACAACCGGTGGACTCCTGGCACGCTTTATACCTGATGTCGAAGGCACTTCATCATCATTATGCCTCCCCTTTGAATTGTCGCGTGGGGGTACTACAGATATCGCTGGTGTGGGCTTGCCACCGGGAATGGAGCCTGTATCCAAACTACACTCTCATCAGGATCGTCTGTAATATCGATGATGGGGACATGATGCTGTACCTCATTATCATTCACGGTTCTGGGAAGAGGAAAAAACAAGAATGTTGAATATAAGGAGCAACACTTAAATTTTTATTATATTTTGCAAATGTTCCACTTAAGAGTGTGACGTGTTTGAGATGGATTCTGTAGAAAAATTCAGGTTCACAATCCCGTCCACATGTATTATATCTGGCCCTACAGGATGTGGTAAAACTGTGTTTATGCTTAAAATCATTAAAGATAAGGGGGAGATGTTCTCAAAATTTGTGCATAAAGTCATATGGTGCTATTCGACGTACCAGTCAGTGTTGAACGAGTACCAAGATTATATTTTGTTCCACAAAGGCATATATGACGTTAATTCGTTAAAAGGAAATGAACATACAGTCATTGTAATTGATGATCTCATGTTAGAAATGGATAAAACGTTTACCGAGACATTTACAGTGTTCTCCCACCATCTTAACATAAGCGTGTTCTTCATTAATCAGAATCTATTTTTCAAAAATAGATACATGCGCGATATGTCGTTAAATACACAATATCTAGTCTTATTCGTGATGGATATTTGCTTTGTGACCTTCACCCGTGAAACACCTTTAAAGTACTTCTAAGAACGAATATATTCCCAAACGAGCCTGAAACGGTGTATATTCCAGAATGACAAACAGGCTAAAGAAATACCATGAATTAATAAAAATCTATCATCGACTGCCCTGTGCATTGCAACAGATGTTTGTTAAAAATATTGACCAAGACTTTAAAATGCATCTGCGAAATCTGTCTTAATGTTATAAAATGTAATGTACCAATGAAACCCCATCAGAAGGCTCCCCTACGCCGTTACAAGAACATAATACGTACACTAGCTCGTAAAAGTCAAACTGTGGGTAAGATAAAAAGGATTATTGTACAAAGAGGGGGGTTATTCCTCCCCATCTTATTTTCAGTTTTGGGGCCTTAATTGACTAGTTTAATATGACGAAGAAAGTAGTCGTGATTCCACACGAGGTGTATGCTTCACTGCAAAGCTCAAAGAGTCCAGATACGGTTCTAGAACCTGTAAAAGCAGTCTTAAAAGAATAGAGAGCGAATTGTTAGATCTATTAAATAGTGAAAAGTCACCTGATGAGAAAAGAATCTTATACCAAGAAGCTCTGCAGAAATTTCTTCGTGGGTACGAAAATTATAAGAACCCGACAGAGATCCCAGTGGTTATTAGGCACAGCGCGGACAACGATGAGCATGGAGGCATAGGGCCAGTTAAAGAATAGCGGGTCGACCCTATAACATATCGAACATGTATTAAAAAGAAGTCTCCCACATACATTGAGGAATAAAGGCTTAAGTCTTTATAATCTATTGAGTTAGGACCCCATTATACAGTGGACCGATACAGGTGAGGTAATTGTTGAAGGAACCAAGGTACAGGGCTCGAATATCGTTGACATCGTCTATGACCTGGTGAGAAAGTGGGATAGGCCATCACCATCATGATGGAAGCATATTAAAGCAAGGCTACAACAAATAAATGTCCCCAAAACATAGATAAGAAATCTGAACAGGTTAAAAGACTTGGAGCAAGTCTCGCATGTGCCACAACTGAGCACGCATCACCCCCAGCGGCAGCATCGCTGAGGATAAGAAAGAAGAGACCAAACAACAACGGTCAACCCTCTCCACGTGCCTCTAAAATACGCAAATGGCCAGCATATTAAGAAAAAGTTATTATAACATTTCTAGCTCAACCTCCTACGACGGTATTGATAGACTGTATAGGTGTGTTTATAATGATGGAGTAGGGAAAAAAGATGTTAAGAGGTTTTTGCCGGAGCAGGATGCTTATACACTTCATAAGCTGGTGCAAAAAAGGTTTAAAACAGCCAAGATAACAGCGGCTTCGATTGACTATTTGGCAAGCGGATTTAACTCACATGCAAACATACTCAGTGTACAATGGTGGCTACCGTTACATCCTATTCATAATAGACGTATTCTCTAGATATATGTGGCTAATTCCCCTGAAAAATAAATCGCCTGAAACAGTTGCTAAAGCCACCAAAACGCTAATGTTGAAAGAAAACAGGATTCCAGGCTATTTTTGTATGGACATGGGGAAAGAATTTATAGGCCGAGCTTTTCAGAGCATGTTGGCGGAGTTTAATATCAGTTACTACACTACCAATTCTGTACATAAGGCATATTTAGCTGAAAGAGTTCAACGTACCATAAAGGAACGCATGCATCGACATTTTACACACAAAAACGTATACCGGTATATAGACATGCTGGAGTCACTGGCCTCATCCTACAACCATTCGCACCATCGTACGATTGAGACAACACCTAACGAGGTTTTAGAAAGATGTACGCACACAGAGCGTGATGTGAGAAGAGATATTCGTAGAACCACGCCACACTTCGCGAGTTTCAAAATCTATGATTATGTAAGGCTATCGCGTTCGGGAAATAAATTCGCGAAGGGTTTTGAGCAAGGATGGACAAGTGAGATTTTTAAAGTTAGGGCTATGAGACCTAAAGGCGAGATATTGTTGTATTACGTTGAAGAATTGAATGGGGAAGAAATCGCAGGAGGCTTTCACTGCGAGGAGTTGCAGAAAGCGACATTTAATTTAGGAAAAACTGTGTTTAAAATTGAAAAAATTTTAGGTAGCAAAGGTACAGGAAAGAGAAAAATGTACCTGGCGAAATGGCTAGGGTACCCAGAAAGCTTTAATACCTCTATAAAAGCTGATGCAATAATAAAGCTTAAATAGTATGCAACATGGCGCCTAACCACTTCTATGTCACACTCCCGTCCTCTTCTTCTCTGTCTGTACATCCTGGTAACAGAACTCCACGGCCCCATAGGATTGGGCCATGAGTCGTATGAAGTTGGAATTTGCTAATTCCAGCTAACCACCCAATTTTTAACTGTAGAAAAGGAACAGGACATTTTTCTGGTCCTTAGAAGATTCGACGAGTGTGAAAAATTAGGCATTACCTTAGATGATACTATGTGATCAGTCTTGTTCGGTGGGACACAGTACTATAGTACAAAAGTAACACTAGGACTCGGCCATTATGACACAGCTTCAGATATTGTGTGGGCTTAAATAAGAGTCTTGAAAAAATCAGGCCTAACCACCGATTTACTTTTTGAAGTCGTAAACATAGACTCGCCTGCACACACGTTGATGTTAAAATCAACGATTAGTATAAATATTGGAGACAAAGAGCTGTTCACAATTATGCCCGAGTGCCGATATGGAGCACCCATCCAAAGAGATACCTTTCACGATGCACAACAGGATTTGTCCAGTCTAATATATCAGCTGAAATTGGAGAAATTGTACGATGGCCACCCTGACCTAGACATGTGCTATATTTACAGCAATATCGCGGAGCACCAGTTTTTTGGGCATACCCAGGCACGCCTGCTGCTGCAGCATCGCACACATTCCCAATCATAGAGGACAGAACTTGAGCATTCACACATGACAATCCTCATTATGTCAATGCCGCCACTAATGTATTAACCAATATCTCAATATAAGGACGATTGAGGGGGAAAACTTCCTATTCGGTGATGGAAGCTTAACAGTGAAGCTCCACTTTCGTCGCACTGTGTTATAATGACCCGAAGACCTTTCACAGTCTATCGAGGGGTGAGATACCAGCGTGGGAGTGGGCTCGGATCCATTTTTTCAACCATACTGCGCGTGGCTGTCCCTTTGTTGAAGAGGAGTGCTAGATATCTCGGGAGGAAAGCGTTACAATCAGGTCTTAAAACGGTAAAGACATAATGGCGAGGGCTAGGCCTAAAGAAGCTCTAAAAAGCACTTGAAGCGTACACGGGAGGGAATCATGAAAGATGCAAAGAGAAAAATGAGCGGTGGTGGGAAGAAGAGGGCTGTCCGGAAGAAGAAGAGGAGGTTACCAGCACGTGGCATTAAACGTAAAATGACATAAAAGAAGTGTTCTAAGCGACTAAAACCTATGGTTGATAATTTTTTTAATTGATATAAGCTAAGGGCACTGCTCTCATGAATCGTAGACTGTTTACTACCTGTAGAGAGAGGTGGCACTATTTCTGACTCGTCATGCACGCTTTATCCATCCGTGTAGTTCACAATGTTGTAAATCGGAGTTGACCCTCTTTAACATGCCCCAACTCAAGTTTCTATTGAGTACAGTGACTTTATTACAATTAACACGTTAAACAGAATTAGTTCCCCGAAAGCTCCTATAGAATTCGCGATAACCAGCTCAGGCCCTTACTTTTTTGATCCAAGCTTCATGCACATGTACTCTAAACTACGTATAGCACATTCAGATGGAACGAATTGCGAAGACAAATACGTTGTATTTCCAGAAACAAACTTTCTACACTCCATACTCAGCCGGTGCGAGGTGTATTTAAATCAGGTCAACATCTCTGCAGGAACGGGTTACTATAACCTCCGAGCCTATCTGGAAAATGTCTTCAACTTTTCAAAAGAAGCGTAGGACACCTTTTTAACTGCTGAGGGCTATTATCAGGCTAAAGACGAAAGCAGTGCAAAGGATAAATTTACAAATTCTAAAAAGAAGATATACGAATGCTTCGGACGCCTACATACAGACTTCACATTCCAGGAGAAGCTGCTTGTGAATGGGGTCAATATGAAAATAAAGCTCCCTCGCACGCATCCTGAGATCTATTTAAATCTGGGAGCTGATCAAGACGAGAGCGCAAAGCACGTTGTGATTCATATTATGGAAACATACCTTCGCGTACGCCGTGTGAAATTAAGTTCCCCTAAACAAACAGAAATTGAAAAACTTATTACATGCCACAGTAAAATACCCAATTAACAGAGTACAGATCAAACTATACACGGTGCCAGCAAGATCGGCATCGAAGCAGATAGAAAACGTCGCCCTGGGAGCTCTACCTAAAAGGTTATTAATTGCAAGGGAGGAACACGTTTCTGTGAATGGAAAAGATAAAAAGAACGCCTTTAATTTCGAAAATTTCGGCCTTAAAAATATAACTCTATACGTCAATGGAGTAGCGTTACTGGGTACATTGGAAACGGATTATTCATCAGAAGCCGTGTTCACTCTTTGCTCGAGAGCTTTTAGTAATCTTGCACATAATGCCGGTGCATGCGATGAATTAGGGATTGGTGTAACGCAAAAGGAATTCATCGATCAATTTAACCTTTACCCGTTTGATATCACCCCGGACTTATCTGCTAGTGTAACCACACACTTAAGTCCACAGCAGAGTGGAAACATTTCAGTCAGACTGGAATTCGCTAAGTCGCTAGACGCCCCTATTATGTACTAGTATACCTCGAATCACAGGCCCTAATAGAAATCGACAGATTCAGGGGTGCATTAACTGGCTTTTAAAATGGATGCGAATACACTCCAGAGAGTAATGAGTAGTGACTGAATCACACGCTCCAAATTTATCGGCGTGTTTGCGAAGAACGAAACGTTGAGGATTCCGAACACGAGAGACTGCGGCGCACTCATTATAAACACAGATTTTAGCGGAGGTGAAGGGATTAATTCGATAGCCTTCTACTTTAAAAATAGGGAGCGAATGTACTATTTTAACTCGCTTGTGGATCATCCTAGGAACGACGCTATTATTGTAAAATTTCTCGAACAGATGCATACTCCCGAAAATGTCTGGAATCCTTACCGAATCCAGGGATACTTTAGCAACGTATGTGGCATATCCTGCCTCTCGTTCCTCTTACACATTTGGGTGGAGCAAAAATGGCCGTTTTTTTCAACTTTTTCTTAAAAACCAAATGTGTAGTATAGAAAATGTGCCAAATGGTCTTAAATGAAGGCATGCAAATTTTGAAACCATTTGGGCAAGTCTTTTAGGTGCCCCCAGGGCATAGAATGTTTTTTTGGAAAAAATTAGGTGATTTCAATATTTTTTCATTTTTTAAGAAACCCATCCCTTCTTTGCGGTAGTTTGTATTAGGTTCATTATAAGTCCAATCATCAAATAAAATTTACAGAATGAACAATTTTAATTATCTTGAGGTGCCCCCCAGGCGCTCAAAGAACCATTATTTTCCATAGAGCTCTTAGCTTATTCTGACTTATATAGTATATAAGGTCAGAATAACCCAGAACTCACCACGAGGAGGTGGCTGTATATCGAGTTCCACCCGTGCCCAGCCCAACCACCCAACCTAGCAAGGTACTTCTAATCAGTCATCAACATTGCTAATAAGATGTCAACGAGTTCTGCTATTATATCTTATAACGAGTACTGAGACTTGGTGTCAAATTTAGGTATTAGTTTCCTTGAGGCTAGTCTGACCCCTATGAATCCATCTCTAGATTTCATTCCACAAACAGATGATGCCTCAGTTACCAATTTAATTACTCTTTCCACTGCTTGTGTGTGCCAGGGATACTTCTTGATTTCAAGCTTGCCTCGTTCAGTTAATTGTTTTTCTATTTCACTGTCTGTTAGGCTCATTGTCAAAGGAGGTTCAGTTACTTCAGTTCTTTGCCAATTGATCATCTCGGTGTAATCATTGCAGTCAAAATTCAGTTCAGGAATTTTAAAGTGACGAATTTCTCTTCTTTTCCTCCCTAGTTTTTTTGATTGTCCGCCATCCAAGCTCTCGTACATATTCCCGTTCATCTTGCAGCATTGATAGAAGGATGTTTTCAGGATGAGCGAAATATGCGTTTCTTTGAATAACTGGACGAATTATATTCATTTTCTTTTTTAAGAGTTTTTGATAGTTGTATGGTTTTGCAAACATTCCTAGCGCCATAGACGATAGATGAATTTGATTTTATCTGAAACCACATCGGTGCGTACACTTTCATTATGAATTCAATGGAAATTAGATTCTCTGTTGGATCTTTTGTTGATATATATAAACGGAGTATTCGATTTGCTGTTGTTAACCATCGAGAGTGGGACATCTTTCCTAGATTACGTGGAGGCAAATCTTCAGGAACATTTCCTGTCGAAACAGCTTTATGAATATCATAGAGATATTTTTGGTCAGAACTTAATACCTCTGAATCGACGACTGTATCTCTGAATCAATTGGTAAGAATTCTTTCAAAGGGAACTTGTGACAGTCTTGAAGTTGTTTGCCAATTACACCTGTAAAGCCGCGCGGACCCATTGTTTTTCCATCCAGTTGTTGAATTAAATGACGCAATGGGAGCTCATTTGCATGTAGTTGGCAAATAAATCATTGTAAAGGTTTGCCAAGTTTTCCTTCAAGTAATGTGCAAACACCGCCCTTGGTGCCTGTGTTGACGGCTGTTCCATCGCATCCAACTACGGTAATATTTTCAGTCGATGTTTTTTTTCTCGTCTAGGAATATCAAAATACCTGTACCTATGTTTTGTGCTGATCCTGTTGTTGGTGAGAAATGGCCAAGAAATTTTGATTCAGGTTCGGCAACAACAGCAATATATTCTTCAAGAACATTTTTCCGGTAGAATTTGCAACCTTTCTTTTCCGATATATTGTTGTATCTTTGCGACCATCGAAACAGGTCCTTTCGATGCCGGTTTCACTTTCTGTTGCTGCCTCTTTTTGTACTATTTCTCTTTTGCGTTTCCTCTCCAGTCGTATTTTCTGCGATCTATGACTTTGGATGAATTTTCTTCAGAAATGATGCCAATATCTGGCAAGACGGAGGTTGATATCAAGGCAGCTGCGCGGTCAGACACTCCTGTTCTATCGCACGCTAGAGCTAAGGCAGGTAAAACCGATTTCTGTTCCGTAAGTTTCTGCTCCTTTTTCTGCCTTTTTTTGGGAGGAATATAATTATCATAACCTTCATTAGAGGACGTTTCCTCTGATAAATTAACTGCCTCTGATGTACCTTCTGCTAGGCTTCTCAGGCTGCGGGATTTTCTAATTGCAGTTTTTCGTAGCCTTCGTGTTGTTTCAATATCTGCTACTCCGATGAACATTTTTCGCTCTGTTCGTTGATCCATCAAGAAATCCCGTTCTAAAACAGGGACTTTGGAAGCCTTCGTACAACAGCATATATATATATATATATATATATATATATATACTTTAAGGAACAGATTAGCTTTGATTAAAATAACTTAATAAATACGTGACCAAAAATTTATATACAGTAAGCAAAAATGATTAAGATTAAATAGCATAGTTAGCACTTACACGCAATGAAATAGTTTATTGTGATATCCAATGATTTTAGCATAAGGTTTGTATATATAGTATATATCGTGGGCATACATGTGTGTGTGAGGAATTCGGAAGGTTTTTGAATTAACAAAGTTTAAAAATAATGTATAATAATTTAAAATGGGAGTATGATTATAAAATCCTTTAAGGTTAAGTGAATTATTATTTAATTCTAATAGAGGTAGTATTAATGATGATGTATGTATATGAGTTTTTATGTAAAAGTGACTTGAGGTACGGAAGGAAAATGAATTCGAATATGTGTCAAAAGTAATAATCCTAATTGAATTTTATCATTTTACGTAATTAAATCAGTTGCAAGTATATTAAGGTAATAAAAAAAATGCACTTAGAAGAACTTACAATTAATGAAAGTAAATCTCACGGTATTAAAAATTAAATTTTAACATGGAATTAAATTCGACTAGTAAATTCCTAGCCATATATTTGTGTGTCAAATCACTATAATTTTCGTTTGATACCTTACAAATGGTACAGTAACAATTTAAGGACAATTACTCACGATTAATTGAACAAAGAAAATGAAATATACAAATTAAAAATAGAAATCAATTATGCATTTTAATGAATTAAACATACAATATTCTAAAAAATAAAAAACACAACTTTGGTTAAACTGTGGTTTGACTGGAGCCAAAGAAGAATTAACGACGGTTGAACCATTTCTCTGGTTGACACGGTTCACTGGGGTTGGGGTGTTAAAATAAAAAAAACAAAGTTTAGAGTACTACATTCGGGGGAATGGAGTGACTAAGCCGGGAGATATGTCTGAAATTGACAATACGTCTTTTCGTGAGCACTTGGCTCTTTCGAAAAAGATTCATTGTCGTACTGCTTAGAACAAAAATTAAAGGAGTTCAAACAAACGTAGGGACGGCATATTCCTCCCCATAGTAATTTAAAAAGAAAAGTCATTGGGACGTGACTGATTAATTATTACACAACTATGATCATCAGATATACATTACAATAATTATCAAAATCATTATAAACAATTGTAAATCTGTTTTTTTTTTTTTTTTACAAGAAATATATAATTTCACCAACATATTTATACACGCAACAACTGCATGCAAAAGGAGACAAATTGGTCCATTTCCTTCTTACAAAAATAAAAGGAGGTTAAACTAAGGACACAAGCCGTTCAATTCAGGTTGAATTTAATTTTTTCTTATAACAAAAGAAAGGTTGAATTAAATTCGCTTAAACTAAATTCTCTTAAACAAAAAAAAAAAGTTGAGTTCAATTGACGGCATTGAAATGACTTCGGACTTGAAAACTGACTTGGGACTTCAATACTGAGACTTGAAACTGACAGAACAAACTGACTAAAACTTGGAACTGAAACTGACTGACTTGAAACTGACTGACTTGGAACTGAAACTGACTGACTTGGAACTGAAACTGACTGACTTGGAACTGAAACTGACTGACTTGGAACTGAAACTGACTGACTTGGAACTGAAACTGACTGACTTGGAACTGAAACTGACTGACTTGGAACTGAAACTGACTGACTTGGAACTGAAACTGACTGACTTGGAACTGAAACTGACTGACTTGGAACTGAAACTGACTGACTTGGAACTGAAACTGACTGACTTGGAACTGAAACTGACTGACTTGGAACTGAAACTGACTGACTTGGAACTGAAACTGACTGACTTGGAACTGAAACTGACTGACTTGGAACTGAAACTGACTGACTTGGAACTGAAACTGACTGACTTGGAACTGAAACTGACTGACTTGGAACTGAAACTGACTGACTTGGAACTGAAACTGACTGACTTGGAACTGAAACTGACTGACTTGGAACTGAAACTGACTGACTTGGAACTGAAACTGACTGACTTGGAACTGAAACTGACTGACTTGGAACTGAAACTGACTGACTTGGAACTGAAACTGACTGACTTGGAACTGAAACTGACTGACTTGGAACTGAAACTGACTGACTTGGAACTGAAACTGACTGACTTGGAACTGAAACTGACTGACTTGGAACTGAAACTGACTGACTTGGAACTGAAACTGACTGACTTGGAACTGAAACTGACTGACTTGGAACTGAAACTGACTGACTTGGAACTGAAACTGACTGACTTGGAACTGAAACTGACTGACTTGGAACTGAAACTGACTGACTGACTGACTTGGAACTGACTAACTGACTGACTGACTGACTTGGAACTGACTAACTGACTGACTGACTGACTTGGAACTGACTAACTGACTGACTGACTGACTTGGAACTGACTAACTGACTGACTGACTGACTTGGAACTGACTAACTGACTGACTGACTGACTTGGAACTGACTAACTGACTGACTGACTGACTTGGAACTGACTAACTGACTGACTGACTGACTTGGAACTGACTAACTGACTGACTTGGAACTGAATAAAACTGAATTACTGACACCAGGTCTCAGTACTCGTTATAAGATATAATAGCAGAACTCGTTGACATCTTATTAGCAATGTTGATGACTGATTAGAAGTGCCTTGCTAGGTTGGGTGGTTGGGCTGGGCACGGGTGGAACTCGATATACAGCCACCTCCTCGTGGTGAGTTCTGGGTTATTCTGACCTTATATACTATATAAGTCAGAATAAGCTAAGAGCTCTATGGAAAATAATGGTTCTTTGAGCGCCTGGGGGGCACCTCAAGATAATTAAAATTGTTCATTCTGTAAATTTTATTTGATGATCGGACTTATAATGAACCTAATACAAGCTACCGCAAAGAAGGGATGGGTTTCTTAAAAAATGAAAAAATATTGAAATCACCTAATTTTTTTCCAAAAAAACATAAATTCTATGCCCTGGGGGCACCTAAAAGACTTGCCCAAATGGTTTCAAAATTTGCAAGCCTTCACTTAAGACCATTTGGCACATTTTCTACACTACCCATTTGGTTTTTAAGAAAATGTTGAAAAAAACGGCCATTTTTGCTCCACCCAAATGTGTAAGAGGAACGAGAGGCAGGATATGCCACATACGTTGCTAAAGTATCCCTGGATTCGGTAAGGATTCCAGACATTTTCGGGAGTATGCATCTGTTCGAGAAATTTTACAATAATAGCGTCGTTCCTAGGATGATCCACAAGCGAGTTAAAATAGTACATTCGCTCCCTATTTTTAAAGTAGAAGGCTATCGAATTAATCCCTTCACCTCCGCTAAAATCTGTGTTTATAATGAGTGCGCCGCAGTCTCTCGTGTTCGGAATCCTCAACGTTTCGTTCTTCGCAAACACGCCGATAAATTTTGAGCGTGTGATTGTCACTATTCATTACTCTCAGGAGTGTATTCGCATCCATTTTAAAAGCCAGTTAATGCACCCCTGAATCTGTCGATTTCTGGCTGAATATGGAGTGTAGAAAGTTTGTTTCTGGAAATACAACGTATTTGTCTTCGCAATTCGTTCCATCTGAATGTGCTATACGTAGGTTAGAGTACATGTGCACTCAGCTTGGACCAAAAAAGTAAGGGTCTGAGCTGGTTATCGCGAATTCTATAGGAGCTTTCGGGGAACTAATTGTTTTTAACGTGTTAATTGTAATAAAGTCACTGTACTCAATAGAAACTTGAGTTGGGGGCACGTCAAAGTGGGACAACTCCGATTTACAACATTATGAACTACACGGATGGATGAAGCGTGCATGACGAGTCAGAAATAGTGTCAACTCTCTCTACAAGTAGTAAACAGTCTATGATTCATGAGAGCAGTGCCCTTAGCTTATATCAATTAAAAAAATGATCAACCATAGGTTTCAGTCGCTTAGAACACTTCTTTTTTATGTCATTTTACGTTTAATGCCACGTGCTGGTAACCCCTTCTTCTTCTTCCGGACAGCCCTCTTCTTCCCACCACCGCTCATTTTTCTCTTTGCCTCTTTCATGATTTCGTCCTGTTTAAGCTTCAAGTGCTTTTTAGAGCTTCTTTAAGCTTAGCTCTCGCCATTATGTCTTTATCGTTTTAAGACCTGATTGTAACGCTTTCCTCCAGAGATATCTAGCACTCCTCTTCACCAAAGGGACAGCCGTGCTCAGTATGGTTGAGAAAATGGATCCAAGCCCACTCCCACGCTGGTATCTCACCTCTCGATAGACTGTGAAACGTCTTCGGGTCATTATAGCACAGTCCACGTTGAACTTCATATTGTTGTCTTCTGCCCATGGAATAATGTTTCGACGTCGTTTTGTAGTTTTCTTATGTCATCTTCGTTCAATATTTCCTTACATATCTTTGTCTCATCTGCGAAGCATGATACAATACTGTCTTTAATATCTGCATCAATATCTGCAATCATTATTATGAACAGCAAGGGAGCTAATACTGTCCCTTGTGGAAAAGAGCTCACGACTTCCGAGACTTTCGATTTAACTCCGTTTACCACCACTGTTTGCGTTCTCTGCGTCAAGAAATTAATATCCACCTTCCTAGCTTTCCAGTAATTCCTGTATCCTTATCTATAGAAGGCTTTAACAAAGTCAGTATATATTACAGCAATGTTCTGTCCTCGACACAATGTTCCTAATATTTTCTCCTGGTGGTCCAGTAGCTGTGACAGGCATGATCTACCCGTCCTGAAGCCATGTTGATTTGGGTTGTATAAGTCTTTTTCTTGTAGGTAGTAGGTAGTTTTGCCTCTAATTATGCTTTCAAAACACTTTATAAGGTGTGAGGTGAGAGCCGCTGGCCGATAATTTTTGGTTATTGCTCTGTTACCACCTTTAAATAGGGGGGCAATGTTCGCATTCTTTAAGGGGAGTGGAATTTGTCCTGTGTCGAGTGATATATATATATATATATATATATATAAGCACACCGGACAAAAAATTAGTCACCCCTCTCAGAATGTACCTAATAACGTGTGACGGCGCCTCTGGCCTTGATAACCGCACGAATCCGGCGAGGCAGAGACTCTACGAGGTTGTGCATGTACTGAACATCGATTTGCTGCCACTCGTTCATCAGCCGGTCCCGAAGTTCCGCCAGAGTCCGTGGGTGTCTATTCCTGCGCTTCACTTTCTGTTTCCAGCCTGAACAACACCTTCGACGCATTCAGGATTAAAGGCTTCATTGGACCTGCGATGTACTCGTCGCCTCCCATCATTGGAGAACAAACAAAAACGGGACTCATCGGACCAAATTACACGTTTCCAATCTGCCGCAGTCAAGTTTTTGTGCCTCTGAGCCCATTTATAACGTGCCAATTTGTGACTTGCTGTTAACAGCGGCCTCTTCCTTGGTACCCTGCTCCAGATGTCCATCGCATGCAGTTCTCGTCGCAATGTCCGTTCGGAAATTGGTCGCTGGAGAACCTCATTGGTTTCTTGGAGCAATTGTTCTCTGGTTTGAAAACGATTTGCAGTTACTAGACGAGAAACATGGCGGCGGCCCCTATTGTCGAGAATTGTTTTCCGGCCACAGTTACGCCGTCGATTGTCAGTTGATTGCGAACTACACTACTCTTTGTAAACTCGCTGGACAGTACGCGTTGACACACCAACAAATTGGGCTACTTCAGACATTTTGTGTCCGTGGGCTCTGCCAAACACGATGGCTCCTTTTTGCCACTGAGTAACGTCTGCCTCACGACCCATTTTGCAGACTATATCCAACACACACTTTGTTCTTCACCACCTCACGAAACAGATCTGATCCTGTGTGCTACGTCACCGCTACTTGTCACTTACCAATGCTACATCAGCGCCCTCTGTGTGACCTTGAACTTCCTACTATCGGTGCTATTAGGGGTGACTAATTTTTTGTCCGGTGTGCTTATATATATATATATATATATATATATATATATATTTATGTGTATATATACTATATATGTATGTATGTATATATACATACATACTATATATGTATGTATATATACATACATACTATATATATATATATATATATATATATATGTTAATCCCTCCGTCTTTGGCGATGAGGTGGTTCGGAGTCGACGGGGGTTCTGGTTAGGAGGCAGCAACGGATATTTCTCGCGATAGTTTTCTTCTATAACATCCAAATTTGTTTCTCTCGCTATAGGGTCGACAGACTTGTTAATTCTTCTGTTTCTATAGTCTTGGGTTATCTCGAAGGAAAAGATAACAACAACAACTTTCTTTCACTGTAATTTACTTCTAAAAAATGTACAGGTAGTGCGATGAATTTACAGGGGTAGAGGGTCGACCTCTTTCAACCATGGCTCAGGCCGGAACCTAAAAATTAAGGAGGCAAGGGGCCTCTGCCACCTCCTCGATGGGAGGCTGCTAACAAGGGAGTGTTAATCGAAGTAATCGAATTCGAAGAAGTAATCATTATTTTACAATTACATGCTTTATATATAATCTAAATTTTGGGGGAGTGCAGTTTGAAGGTTAAGTTTCCCCCTTTAAACACATGATCAGATATTTGAAAGATTCGAAATAAAAAAAATTTATAAAAAATAATCGTATTTTCGCCGAGTATGCATTTCTAAAGGGCGACATAATTACAATGAGTACAATCTAAGTACATCACTGAGTACACTAATTTTGGTCTACAACAACTATGATTACAATTACGGATTAATTTACCTTCGCTTATTATCGTTAATTATAGTTTTTATTAATTACATTAATTACATTATATTAAATTATTATCATTAATTTCAGTTTCATTAAAGTACACTACGTCATTAAGTACATTAGTCACTTTCAATTCTTAGTGTTTTTATATTTATATATGGTTATTAGTACAACACAAAGTTCATGGGCACCTACGGTGTATACAGTGCCCGCGAAAAGTATCCGATCACTCAAGAAAATACAATATTTTCCCTTGATATTCAGAGACACATAATTCACTTTCTATTTGTTCTAGCGACATCTGGTAACTTTGAGGTTGCTCGCTGATATGAGAGCTATCCAACGCATTCTCAAATTAGTGTTCTGGTAGCCTTCGTTGCGGGTGGCTGTGTCTCAAAGTTGTCAGATTTCACTGTTTGTGTAAATTTATTGATATTTTGTTATTTTTTACAGAAAGTGGTGTAAATAAAATTTATATATAATGTGTGCTAAAAAACAACTTAAGAGTGATTGTCGAGGTGCTATTGTTGCTTTGCATACATGTTGGAAATCACAGAGACAGATAGCTAAGGAATTAAACATATCCCAAAGTACCGTTAATTTATGGGTTTCACGGGCTAAGAACAATGCCGGCCTAACCACGCCAGTCCCTAAAAAACGATCTGGCAGACCGAGAAAAACAAATTCACGAACAGACAAACTTATGAAACGTTTAGTATTGAAAAACCCAACAATAACTGCGAAAGAAATAAAATTTAATATGAATAATTTGTTATCTGGTGTTTCTGAACGAACTATCCAGGAGCGGCTCCAAAAAGAACTCGGATTACCATCTCGCCATGCTGCTAAGAAACCGTTCATTAATGAAAAAATGCGTAAAAAACGTGTCGCATTTTGTAAAAAATATATTCATTGGACTGTTGATGACTGGAAGAAGGTTTTATTTAGTGATGAGTCGACATTTTTGACATTCAGAAGTTGTCCAAAAAAGGTTCGCCGGCCCATTGGCTCAAATAGGATGGACCCTAAATACACCCTAAAGACAATGAAACACCCTCCAAGTGTGATGGTTTGGGGTTGTTTCGGTTACTATGGGCGTGGAAACCTATATTTTCTTCCGAAGAACACAACTATGAATGGTGCACGGTATTTAGCAATGCTACAGGATAAACTTCCAATGGCAATGGCAATCCAAACGACAAAAACATACATGCATGATGGTGCACCATGTCACAGGGCCAAAATAGTGACAAAATGGATTACTGACAATAAATTTGATATTTTGGATTGGCCTGGTAATAGTCCAGATCTCAATCCGATAGAAAATATGTGGCTAATAATAAAAAATAAGGTTGAATGCCACGACACTGGCTCAGTCGAAAAATTACAAGAAGCCATCAAAAAGGTATGATGCAAGGAAATATCAGTGGAAGTTTGTCAAAACTTGATTAAATCCATGCCAAACGTCTAGAACAAGTCATCCAAACCAAAGGACAGATGACAAAATACTAATATAAGGTTAGTATACATTTAAACATTGTTTTTTATGTAAAAAATACAAATTTCCAGGTGATCGGATACTTTTCGCGGGCACTGTATATATATATATATATATTACACATAATAATGTTCTATAAATTCGAATCTGAGCGAGCGGAGGTTTTTATCTTAGAAGCGTTCGATTTTTCTAGGTTTAGCGGAATTTAACCATTTGCATAAGCATTTAGGAATATCTTGCGAAGGGTGAACGCACTTAAAAAAATAATAAAAAAATAATACATGCGAACGTATTTGCACGATTTTGAACAAACAGGTACGGAGGCATAAAGTTTCGTACCATTTTAGACTGACACGAGTAAAAATGAATATTTAATAAAATTGATACTATAGGATAATGGTCAAGATCGGACATGGTTGTATGAATGAACAACATATAAATAATGACGTATAGAGTGTACAGTTTTATTATTATGTTAAAGAATTTCCATACATTGTATACTAGAGATATGATGAAGGGAAATTAATGACTGGAAAATGTGAAGAGAATTAAGTTACTTTATGACGTCATAGTTATTTACTTCATACGTACAGTATAACCTGTATAATTCATTATTGGGAGGATTTAAAAGAAACGAATTAGAGACAAAGAGTGGGTATTAAGGACTAAGAAGTACAACTACGGGTTCCAATCATGCCATATGCAATGTGTGTGTATAATCTGATAAAATTTAGGGATGAGGGTTAGATGCAGGACAATCATAATTAATTATTATAAATTCTCTAACAAACGAAAAATGGAAATATGGATACGACTAAACCAATAAAATGGTAGGTCGCATGGTTGTGACACTGAAAAAAAAATAGAAAGCAAAAATCGAAATTCTATCCAAACTCGCTCAGGCGAGTTTGGTTTCTCATGTAAAAATGAATATTGATTATTCGTTTTTCATTTTTACAGGGCTCTCCCTTTTAAAATGATATTAATACAATAATATAATACAATTAATACCATACAATAAGATAACCTCCCAACTAATTCAAACTAGATGATGACTAATGGTTTTTATAATTACAAATTTATATACACAATATAAGTCGGGGTGGTTAAGTTACGATGCACAGTAATTAGAAAATCAAATCTAATTTTAGAGAACCCTTTAATTTAAATAATCAATGATAGTTTTAAATTTTCAACAAAAATTTTAATTGTTTAATTTTTAATAAAAATTTATTTTTCTGTGGGAAAAATTACATACATAATGAATAGTGAGTAAAAGGGAAAAATATAAATATTAAAGTTCAGGAATTTTCAAAGTTACCATGATCGTACAAATTATAAACTAATTTTATTGACTATTGTAGGTAAAAATCGAATTAAGTAATGGATGATGTATAGACCTGTGGTCAAATGTGTATTTGTGTGTATTAGGTACAGAGTGGAGTGGTTGGTGATATGTCCAATTGGGGAAAAGGGATTTATTCTTTGAAATTATACGTAAATGCGCATACGTATATATACGTGTACGTAGAACATGAGTATTGAGGATGTGGATTATGAGAGTAATTGGTTCATCCCGTGGAGAACTAGATCATTAGTGGTCATTGGTGGATTAGGATTATATATATATATATATATATATATATATATATATATATATATTAATATATATACTTTAAGGAACAGATTAGCTTTGATTAAAATAACTTATAAATACATGACCAAAAATTTATATACAGTAAGCAAAAATGATTAAGATTAAATAGCATAGTTAGCACTTACACGCAATGAAATAGTTTATTGTGATATCCAATGATTTTACAGAGGGTTTGTATATATAGTGGGCATACATGTGTGTGTGTGTGTGTGTGTGTGTGTGTGTGTGAGGAATTCGGAAGGTTTTTGAATTAAAGTTTAAAAATGTATAATAATTTAAAATGGGAGTATGATTATAAAACCCTTTAAGGTTAAGTGAATTATTATTTAATTCTAATACAGGTAGTATTAATGATGATGTATGCATATGAGTTTTTATGTAAGTGACTTGAGGTACGGAAGGAAAATGAATTCGAATATGTGTCAAAAGTAATAAAATTCAATTAGGATTATCATTTTACGTAATTAAATCAGTTGCAAGTATATTAAGGTAATTAAAAAAATGCACTTAGAAGAATTTACAATTAATGAAAGTAAATCTCACGGTATTAAAAACTAAATTTATAATGGAATTAAATTCGACTAGTAACATTCCTAGCCATATATTTGTGTCAAATTCACTATAATTTTCGTTTGAAACCTTACAAATTGTACAGTAACAATTTAAGGACAATTACTCACGATTAATTGAGCAAATGAAAAATACAAATTAAAAATAGAAATCAATTATGCATTTTAATGAATTAAACATAATATCCTTAAAAATTAAAAACACAACTTTGGTTAAACTGTGATTTGACTGGAGCCAAAGAAGAATTAACGACGGTTGAACCATTTCTCTGGTTGACATGGTACACTGGGGTTGGGGTTTTAAAATAAAAAACAAAGTTTGGAGTACTACATTCGGGGGAATGGAGTGGCTAAGCGGGGAGATATGTCTGAAATTGACAATACGTCTTTTCGTGAGCACTTGGCTCTTTCGAAAAAGATTCATTGTCGCACTGCTTAGAACAGGGGTGGGGAACCTTTTTTCATTGGAAGGCCGCATTTCATTTAACCAAGACCCTATTAGGCCGCATGCTGAGAATTTAACATATACAGTACAACAAAATGTATTTTAGTCTACAATCTACATATTTACTAATTTTAAATCAAACTTGATAATACGTGAAGGTTTTTATAATAAATAAAAAATTCAGCAAGTGCACATTTTGGGGGGGGGGGGAATAATTGACAATAGAACTAATATCAAGTGAAAAATGACATTAAGTGAAATGATAATATTAAGTGAAAAAGTGATAAACCATTTAATGACTTTTTTGTGACTGCTTATTGCGGGACCGTAGTTTTAGTTGGTCCTCCAGGTGAATATTCGTCATCTGAGATCTCAAGCGTGTTTTGATTTGAGTCACATACGAAAACGTTGATTCACAACAGTAGGTTGTGCCGAAATAAGACAACATTCGACGAGCATGTTGGCGCAGACGTGGGTATTCAACGGCATTTTTCCATATTTCAACAGGATCCTTCTTAGTATCAAATAGAGACTTAAGGATATTATCTTCTAATACCTCAATCAACTCCATCTGTAAATCTTCAGGTGCTTTGGAGACATCAACCAGGTGTGGTTGGAAGGCTAGTTTCAGTGTGAAGTCATGTTTCGCAAAATCTTCAAATTTTCATCGTATTCTTCAATCAGGGAGTCTAGGACAGCTGTGTATTCTTTCACATCGCATTCCCTTAATGATTTGCTTGTATCTTCTTCATCAATTACCTTTGCCAGTTCAGGGAAGCGTTCAGCTGAAAGTTCCGATCGGGTAAGGATAGTTTTGAAAAAGCGCAGCTTCCTCCGAAAAGCCTGGATTTTTGCCACATTTCATATATGGATTTAGTTTTACCTTGCAAAGAAATATTCAGGTCATTTTGCTTTGACATTACGTCACACAAAAATGCAGCGTTTCAGCAGAAATCCTTTTTTGACAATTCACATGGTTCATTGAGTCCCTCAAAACATCTTGTGATTTGTTTTCGCAAAGACAAAAGTTTTTCAAAGACTTGCCCTTGTGATAAACAGCGCACTTTAGAATGATACGGAAGATCCACACTGAATGTTTCATCATCAAGCATAAACATACTGCGAAACTGGCGATGTGATGCATTTGTTCTAATATAGTTCACAATACGTATAACTTTACTTAATGTGTCACTTAAAACTAGATTTGGCACAGAGATTCTGTTGATGCAAAATACAGTGAAAGGAAATCAAGCTATCTGGATTTAGCAGTTCTTTTTGTAGTAGCGCAACAAATCCTGCACATTTTCCTCTCATGGAAGGTGCACCATCTGTGCATACACTTACTAAATTACATAAATTCAGTTTCGCTTCACGGCATTTTTCTTTGAAGAGAGACAAGACGTCAATTCCACGTGTCTTCCCCGTAAGGGTACCCAAAGCCAGTAACTCCTCGTAGTATTGAAAATCTGCAGTTATAACACGAATAAAAAATGACACTTGCGCTGAGTCAGTAATATCAGTGGAGTCATCCAAGGCAATCGAATAATAAGTATTTTCGCTTTGGCATATGTATGAAGCTGTTCAGTTACATTGAGGGTTAATTCATGTTGCCGATCAGTTATGGTCCTTCTTGAAAGAGGTAGTTGTTTGTATTTGTTAACCTTGTCTGAATCTAAAGAGGCTACAACTTCAACAATGCATTCTTTTATGATTTCCACATCACTATATGGCTTACCTCTTTTTCCAAGTATATATGCTACTTTATAAGTTGCTTTAGTGATTTCAGTCCCTAGGCCTGACATCGTTTTAAATACTTGCTGTTGTTGCTGCTTTTGAAGTTTCATCTTCGTAAGTGCAGACTTTCGGGGTTCTCCTTCCAATATAGCATATTTGTGGTTCTTATAAGTTGCATAATGCTGATATGCATTGTGTTTCTTCACTGTTGCAATTATGGCGTTGCAGAGCAAACACATCATTTATCTTTCTTAGCAACTATGAAATACTGCAATTCCCATTCTTCATGGAATACTCTGTTCTCTTCCTTTAATTTTCTTTTCACAGTTTTTGACATGATTGGGGTACCAGAATATTTTTAAATAAAAATGGTACACGAATTGATCAAATATTTACAGAGAAAACAAGCGTGCGTGTGACTATCGGAGAATTGTCAGTAACTGTCATCCAGTCAGTCGAGTTGATCGTTGATAGGTAAGGGCGTAAGCCGTAAGGCAACGCTGCCAGTTTCAACTGGCAGCGTTGCCATATTTCCTATTGTTCAAGCCATAAAGAAGGCTTGTATGTGTAAGAAGCAGTGAAGCTGAAACCATGATCTAATGAAATAGCCTAAAGCCCTAAAGGGGTATCAGTTGCTGTCCATTATCGTACGGTATGAATTCTGAATGTCAAATAGGCAGAAGGCCGCAACTAGTACCCCAAAAGGCCGCAGGTTCCCCACCCCTGGCTTAGAACAAAAATTAAAGGAGTTCAAACAAACGGAGGGACGGCATATTCCTCCCCATAGTAATTTAAAAAGGAAGTCATTGGGACGTGATTGATTAATTATTACAGAACTATGATCATCAGATATACATTACAATAATTATCAAAATCATTATAAACAATTGTAAATCTGTTTTTTTTTTTACAAGAAAATATATAATTTCACCTACATATTTATACACGCAACAACTGCATGCAAAAGGAGACAAATTGGTCAATTTCCTTCTTACAAAAATAAAAGAAGGTTGAACTAAGGACACAAACCGTTCAACTTAGGTTGAATTTAATTTTTTCTTATAACAAAAGAAAGGTTGAATTAAATTCGCTTAAATTAAATTCTCTTAAACAACAACAAAAAGTCGAGTTCAATTGATTGCATTGAAATGACGGACTTCAATAGTGAGACTTGAAACTAACGTCAAAACTGATTGAAAATAACAGAACAAACTGACTTCAAATAAAACAAACTGACTTCAAAACTGACTTGCAACTGGAACTGACTGGGAACTGACCACAACTGATTTGGAACTGAAACTGACTACAACTGTCTTGAAACTGACTGACTGACTAACTTAAACTGACATACTGACTTGAACTGCTATCAAGTATTTCTACAAATCTCTGGGGCGGTTGTCCCTCTGGATGCAACCTACTGACTTGAACTGCTATCAAGTATTTCTATAAATCTCTGAGGCGGTTGTCCATCTGGATGCAACCTACTGACTTGAACTGCTATTAAGTGAAGACTATCAATCTCTGGGGTTTGGTTGTCCTCTTCGATACAACCAGCTGAAACTGTCTGAAAAATGAAACTGGAACTTGAAACTGCTTCAAGTATCTCTATAACTCTATAAACTCTCTCTTTCTTAATTTGCAGGTCAAATTCAATTCAATAATTTGAAAAAAATTGTAAACAAAAATACGAAATGTAAACATATTTCACTCGAATGTATGCGAAGGTACAGTAATATTATGTTTGGTACATAAAATAAAATTATTCTATACTAAATATAATAGTGAAAATAACTCTGAAAATAACTCTGTGACATTTAATTCCTGTGACATTTAATTCCTGTGACATTTAACTCCTGTGACATTTAACTCCTGTGACATTTAACTCCTGTGACATTTAACTCCTGTGACATTTAACTCCTGTGACATTTAACTCCTGTGACATTTAACTCCTGTGACATTTAACCTGTGGCAATTAACTTCTGCGGCAATTAACTTCTGCGGCAATTAACTTCTGCGGCAATTAACTTCTGCGGCAATTAACTTCTGCGAAAATTAACTTCTGCGAAAATTAACTTCTGCGAAAATTAACTTCTGCGAAAATTAACTTCTGCGAAAATTAACTTCTGCGAAAATTAACTTCTGCGAAAATTAACTTCTGCGAAAATTAACTTCTGCGAAAATTAACTTCTGCGAAAATTAACTTCTGCGAAAATTAACTTCTGCGAAAATTAACTTCTGCGAAAATTAACTTCTGCGAAAATTAACTTCTGCGAAAATTAACTTCTGCGAAAATTAACTTCTGCGAAAATTAACTTCTGCGAAAATTAACTTCTGCGAAAATTAACTTCTGCGAAAATTAACTTCTGCGAAAATTAACTTCTGCGAAAATTAACTTCTGCGAAAATTAACTTCTGCGAAAATTAACTTCTGCGAAAATTAACTTCTGCGAAAATTAACTTCTGCGAAAATTAACTTCTGCGAAAATTAACTTCTGCGAAAATTAACTTCTGCGAAAATTAACTTCTGCGAAAATTAACTTCTGCGAAAATTAACTTCTGCGAAAATTAACTTCTGCGAAAATTAACTTCTGCGAAAATTAACTTCTGCGAAAATTAACTTCTGCGAAAATTAACTTCTGCGAAAATTAACTTCTGCGAAAATTAACTTCTGCGAAAATTAACTTCTGCGAAAATTAACTTCTGCGAAAATTAACTTCTGCGAAAATTAACTTCTGCGAAAATTAACTTCTGCGAAAATTAACTTCTGCGAAAATTAACTTCTGCGAAAATTAACTTCTGCGAAAATTAACTTCTGCGAAAATTAACTTCTGCGAAAATTAACTTCTGCGAAAATTAACTTCTGCGAAAATTAACTTCTGCGAAAATTAACTTCTGCGAAAATTAACTTCTGCGAAAATTAACTTCTGCGAAAATTAACTTCTGCGAAAATTAACTTCTGCGAAAATTAACTTCTGCGAAAATTAACTTCTGCGAAAATTAACTTCTGCGAAAATTAACTTCTGCGAAAATTAACTTCTGCGAAAATTAACTTCTGCGAAAATTAACTTCTGCGAAAATTAACTTCTGCGAAAATTAACTTCTGCGAAAATTAACTTCTGCGAAAATTAACTTCTGCGAAAATAACTGTTTCAATAAAAAAAAATGTATCACTGGTGTCTGAAATGTTCACTGTGTTTCTTGTAAATTCTGGCTTGGTATTAGTTAACTGTTAATAATGCTGTCTTCTCAACTGTTTACAAATTACTTAAAAAAAAGACAAACTCTGTACTTAACAAAATTTCTACGGCGAAATCCTTAGAGACTTGTCCTGAAGACCTGTCTAGCTGGCTACTTGTTCCTGGATGAAGAATGGGCGTCGCCAGTTGTTCTATTTCCAAGGTCTGGAAGACTGGAAGAATCCTGATGCAGGGGTCTCTAGTTTTGTTATCCTAAGGCAAGGTAATTTCTATCCTGGCCAAAGAGTGGCCACTTGTTAAAATCTTTCTTCTATGTGCTTATGGGTTGTCTCGATTTCCAGAGTCTGGAAGACTGGAAGAACCTGGATGCAGGGGTCGTCAGTTTGTTATCCTGTGGCAGGGGTCCCCAGACTGTTAACCCCTGCGTCTATGGCCCTCGGGTGGTTCGGAGTCGACGGATGTTCTGGTTAGGAGGCAACAATGGATATTTCTCGCGATAGTTTTCTTCTATAACATCTTAATTTTTTCTCTCGCTATAGGGTCGACAGACTTGTTAATTCTTCTGTTTCTATAGTCTTGGGTTATCTCGAAGGAAAAGATAAAAACAACAACAACAACTTTCTTTCACTGTAATTTACTTCTAAAAAATGTACAGGTAGTGCGATGAATTTACAGGGGTAGAGGTTTGACCTCTTTCGACCATGGCTCAGGCCGGAATCTAAAAATTAAGGAGGCAAGGGGCCTCTGCCCCCTCCTCGCTCGGAGGTTGCTAACAAGGGAGTGTTAATCGAAGTCGAAACAGAAGTAATCATTATTTTACAATTACATGCTTTATATATAATCTAAATTTTGGGGGAGTGCAGTTTGAAGGTTAAGTTCCCCCCTTTAAACACATGATCAGATTTTTGAAAGATGCCAAATAAAAAATAATAATAAATAATCGTATTTTCACCGAGTATGCATTTCTAAAAGGCGACATAATTACATTGAGTAAAATCTAAGTACATCACTGAGTACACTGTAATTTGGTCTACAATTACGGATTAATTTACATTCGCTTATTATCGTTAATTATAGTTTTTATTAAAGTACATTAATTATATTATATTAAATTATTATCATTAATTACAGTTTCATTAAAGTACTTTCAATTCTTACAGTGTTTTTATACTTATATATGGTTATTAGTACAACACAAAGTTCATGGGCACATACGGTGTGTATATATGTATATATGTATATATATATATATATATATATATATATATATATATATATAACATATCACACATAATAACGTTCTATAAATTTGAATCAAAGCGAGCGGAGGTTTTTATCTTAGAAGCGTTCGATCTGTGCGGGGTTGAGCGGAATTTGAACATTTGCATAAGCATTTATGAATATCTTGCAAGGGGTGAACGCACTTAAAAAAAATATAATAAAAAAATAATACATGCGAACGTTTTTGCACGATTTTGAACGAACAGCTACGGAGGCATAAAGTTTCGTACCATTTCGTAGACTGACACGAGTAAAAATGAATATTTAATAAAATTGATATAGGATAATGGTCAAGGTAGGACTAGTCCAGGCAATTTGTAGTTAGACCTGGGCAAAATTGCTTCAGAAGCTTTCTAAACTGTTTCCAGCTCAGGAACCATTGCCGAATAACATATCCAAAATCCGACAAAACTGGACCCCGGGAACACCCCCAAAAATGAAATTCAAAATGGCGGACTGGATGTTTCCTACGAAAAAAAAAATATATATAATTTACGCTTTTATTTATAGAGATACATTTGATGCTTTTTCTTTCAGTTGTAATGTTTTAAATAATTCAACAATATACAACACAACCAGTTATTACGCAAATATAATGTTATATAGCTTTTTACAGATTTTTATAATCAATAATACAACAATTATTTTTTTCCCAGTTTCAAGTTATGTTCATTACAGAAGAAGTGATACCTGGTCACAAACATACAGAAATTAATCCTCTTGATCACTATCATCGGATAGATTACCGGTACTTGGGTTGTTATCGCAACCACTGATTTGGCACTCGCCACAAGCGGCTGAACAGGGCATTCCATTACACTTGCATCCACATCTTGAAGTAGCACATTTCGTTTTGCAGGAGCAGCGGATCATGTTGAGTAGATAATTTGGAGCTGGTGGCTTGTCGCAGGCTGTAGGGTAGTAGGAATTATTCTTTACATACCAACCCCACTGTTCTGCATCGATCTTCTCTTCTGTAGACTTCCAGATTAGTATTTGAAAGTATGTGCGAAAGCTGTGGTACTTTGTGGACGCATCTGTAGGTGGCAAACGTTCGGGTGTAACAAAAGATTTAGCTGTAGCTACCTTTTCAACTAACATTCGATGACGTAGTGCGTTAGTGGATTCAAGTGTTTTGCAGCCATACAACAGAAGCATTGCCTTTCTTCCAGCGGCTTCAATGTCAGAGTGTTGGCAACAATCAGAACAGAATGTATTTGCAACTGAACGGAGTTCAGCCACCTTCATCAGTGTTCGAATGCTTTGGCTTTACCGATCTAAAAATTCTGGATGTGCTATCACAGCCCGTGAAAGCATGCACAAACAGGAGATACTTGCAGATGTCATTGCTTAACAATGATTGAATGCTGAGAATATCATACACAGGATTAGGAGATGGTCCCCGTCTTATATCGCTGCGATAGTACAACTTGAAACCACTGTCCTTGGCATGGTACAGAAGGAGAATCAGCAAGTCGGTGTCTTCCCCTATTACTGTTGTAGTTGCATTTTCTGATGAGGAAACTGCTGCACGAACGATGTCCACATCAGCATCCCATCTGCCTTGTGAACAGTACACCCGTGCTTCTTCAACATCTCACCTACGAGGGAAATAAATGCTTGCTTGTTGTTTTCATTAGCCAAGAAGTGTTCCTTCTGGCCAACAAACTTCATGCTTGGACTGAGATTCACATTTCTGCTTGTCTTGGTGCTGCGTCTTCTGTGGGTCATGTCCTTGATCGTAGGAGAGCTGCTGTAGCCATCAAAAACAATGATTGCTTTTCCATATGTTTTCAGAGTGAAATCGGCATATGAGTTGGCGATGCTGTCATATGTTTCATCTTGACGCCAGGAAACACGATGTAGTAGAGATCCACCATCCAATACGTACTGGTCTGTGCACTGAATTTCTTGAACTTCTTCCATGCGTAAAGTGTCAGTGTATTTGATTATTGCATGAGCTAGCTGAGACTTATCGGGTTTCCTCAAGATACTTCGTGATTCGAACAATGCAGGAGGATATGCACACAGTTCGTAACACATGACATCTTCAAGATTCATGTCTCCGCCAGTGGCAACAGTCATCATTCTCTGAAACAGTAGTGCAGGATCTACTTCTATATCTGAAGCATCAGTGATCACAACGGCAGAAGCAGATTCTAGTGTTTTCACTTTGTCAGATCTTTTGGCAGAATATGTAAAGGCTTGTTTCCCAATCATTTTTACGACAATGTTCGTACCGATTGAATGCAAATGATGAACGTTAACTCCAGGATCAGCAGTTAGCCCTGTTACAATGTTGCAGAGACCCGAGGTAGAATGGAATGGGGATAAGGATTCCAGACGTTCAAGTACTTTCTTCATGTCATTACTGTCCCTGATTTGTCTACTTCCCCTCATTTCCTTGTGCTGTTCACTACTTTCCAACAAAACTCTGGTGTATTCCTGCATTGCTAAGTTATAAGTGGAACATAGAGGCATAGAAAAGAGCCACGTTGTCCTTTGGATGTCTGTAAATCCACTCCGCGTGTCAGTCCGCCTCTGCTTTTCAGGGAACGCATTAGTACTTGTTCTATCACCAGGTCTGTGCCGAGTCCGGCCCATAATCTGTCGCTTCTTCTTACCACAAACTTACCTTCCTGGAACATTTTGTTAACGGCTGGATTTTCAGAAGGCAAACTTAACATTTTCTGCAGGTACAGGTATATCGATTTCAGGTAATTGTGATGTCCGGCTGCTGCAATTATGGGGATGGTCTCCAGCATAGCTTGCAAGTGCAAATCCCACGAGCCGGTTCTGTCTGCTGTTATCAAGGAACGTGCAATGTTGATCATTCGCTGATATTCCAACCAGAGTTGACTTGTTTGCGAAGTAGATTGTAGGTCAGTTTTCTTCGCATCCAAGGTGGTAGCAATCTGAGACAATGGATTCGAAGATTCCACATCCTCAACTGATTGTTTGGCGGTCATAACATCGTCGAGCAGGTCACAGGCTTCCTTATGGAGGTCATGAGGAGTTCCATCTTCATTACGAGGGAAAACGTCTGCGACTAGTAAGGTACTAAGAGCTGCATCTACTATCATATGACCACGTATCGCTCTTGAAACAGCTTTTCCAGACATCATGTGTTGCACGGCATTTGGTCCGTATATTTCTTGAAGTACTTCAGACAATCCTGAACCATTCATAAGAGTACCGACTGCTCCCAAAAGATTCATCAGAGTGTGAAATGATCCCAGCATTAAAACAATGTCCTGCAGGTCTCTCTGTTCATTGATGATTTGGGAAGCTTTCCAGAACAAAGGTTGATCAAAGGTAATAATGCATGGGACTTTTTGATCGCGTGCTATCTTGCTCAAATATAGTAATGTCGAAAATATGCAGGTCATGTCAGTTGGCGCATATCTATGATGGGAAGGAACGTGATCGACGCCACACCTGGATGTGAGACACTTGATCCACCGTGAATTGCCTGCATTGTTCCGGACCAACTTGGACCTGATCTTTCTGCTGAAGATATCTGCCAGAGAAGACTAAGTCGACTTATGGTGGCAGTGGGTACTGGAAGTTCGCGGAATGAGATGGCCCTCAACATGCTTCTCGCGTGTCTATATTCCCTAATGTCAACGGTTGCAATCTTCTTAATGTCATTGTCACCAACATTACGCCTGTGAATAGAAGGGTGGATCTTGATCTTCGGAGTTATTGCGGCAATCATACCCATTCCATGAAAGGTATTCTTCCCATCCAAAGTGCAGACATCATGATCGACGTTATCTGCTGCTAGAAGGACTGCAGTGTTTTCATCAACAGTAAAAGAGCCAGACCCACTTGCCAGCGCCGCGTTTCTTTCGAATCTTGTTACTTCTGCATACGACGAACAGTAACCCAGCTGATGGAGAACGTCAATAAGGTACCTTGACCTAAAGTTGTGGTGTAGCTGAACCGACAAACCGATCTGTAGTGGACATAGTAATCCTCTAGGACGGGTTGCTTGCATAATGCTCTGCCCAATTGCACCTATTTTTCTTGAAGCATCCTGTCCCGCAAATGCTTTTGATAATAGCAATTTCAGACTGTTGGGAATGTAATCAAGAGCACTTTCTGCAGTGATGTCATTTGGAGATGGATACACATCTTTTCTAGGAGAGTCGACAGACTTGATATCACTTCTGATTATTTTTGCAGCAGCTTCTACTAGGTAAATCTTCTGTAGCTCTCTATCTATATCACATTCTTTCGACTTTTTGTGATAATCTATAAGAATTTCATTAGCTGTCTCTCGTAGTGTTACTACATCTGCCTTCCCACTTTCACCTGATATTATGATCTTGTCTCCGTAACGTTCTAAAAGCTTTCTCTTCATGTGCCTGCGTTCGTAGACAGAGCTCTGACTTCCTTGAAGATATTCCTCCATTTTGGAAATTAGGTCTCCAATCAACAGTTGTTCATCATCATTCTCTTCCAGGTAAGCACAGGTCTGAAGGAATGCTTGGTGTTGCTCTTCATTAGTTGGTCTCCCTTTCTTCGAATCATGATCGTCGGAGGAGTATGCGCGAGGAATGTTTTTTCCACTTCGAAAATTTACGCTGCAGGTGTGATGGTAGACACAATCTGCAGCAGGAAGATCACGAAGATAATACTCCAGGCGGCCTTTTACATTAAACGACCATTCATCGCAGCGGCTTTCACAGCACCTTTTTATGGTTTCGGAGAACTCTGTAGTTCTTATTTTGACATGCTCTGATTTTGGTTTGTGTTTGGAAAAAAAGTCCACAAAGGTATCACAAAACAAACAGTGAGTAACACTGGAAAATGCGTATTCATGAAAACGAGCACTTTTCCTTGGTATTGCCTCGGCTGCCGTCTGTCGCTTCTTTATTTCAATGGTCTTTTTATCCGTAAACCTTTTCCTACATACAACGTGAACACTTATTCCAGCTGTTGCAACAACATCGCTTCCACGGCTGCGGCTGGATGCATTTATACCATCTGCTCCTTTTTGCGAGATGTGAACCACTTCCTGTCCGCTGTCCAATTTCTCCTTACAAATCACGCACAATTCTTCAGGGGTCTGCATTCTTGAAGGCGGACGCACACCGAGTCAGCCATACACCGAGTCAGTCTGAAACAGAAACACAAATTAATAAACTGTGTTGCAGTATTTAAAAGGAGTACATAATAACAGTTTTAAAGAAAATGACAAGCACAAATACGCAGATTTGATAGTGGGTAGTAGGAATTAAAGAGTTGTATATACCTATCTATATTATTTATTTATTTATTTTTTTTAAGAAATCTTTGATGCATAGTGAAATCTATCAGTTTTAATCATAAGTAGATAAACATACAAAGTTTTGATGGTATTCACGAATAACACGAACATGATTGCCGATATAAAAATAACCCCAACTATTATCTCAGACCACAACAAAATCGAATTATCAACAAATATGGCGATAACACCGGGTGTCTCAAAATAGATGGAACCCATTGACATGATAATAATTTATTACTCAGAAAATAAACTCCAAAAAAGATTACATTTCCTGGAAGCTGATATGATAACAATTAAAAACTGAAGATTTGAGGTCTCTAGATCAAAGGATACATTTATTAGAGCACATGTTCCAAATGACCGCCGTTGCGCTGCAGACACACTTGAAGCCGACGAGCGAAGTTGTCAATCACCCTGACACCCTGCACAGAGTGCAATGGCCTCTGAAGCACCTCGTCTGGGGCTTGTGTGCCCCAGAACACATTGTTCTTGCTATTGACATACCCACTGAGCAAGAAGTGTGCTTCGTCGCTGAACCAAACATCATCAAGAAAGTCAGGATCCTCTTCGATCTTGTTCTCGAACCACCGGCACATCACAACACGTTTTGCCATGTCAGCTGGTGAGAGTTTATGCTTGATCTGGATCCTGTATGGGTACAGCTGAAGATCCTTGCTCAAGATTCTTTGCACTGACGCACGTGAAAGACCCAGATCTTGGCAACGTCTTCGGATTGACTTTTTCGGACTCCTTCCGACAGAATCTCTCACCGCATTCACATTGTCAGGAGATCTTGCAGTCACCTTCCTGCCAGATCTGGGTATTTCTGCTTTCTTGTTGAGATTGTTTACTGATCCTGTGGCTTGAAATTGTGTGCCCAACGATAAATTTGGCTTTTCTGGGGATAATTGTTGAAGTTGAACTTCCTGCGAAATTTCGCTTGCACAGTTTTGAATGATTTCGTCTCCAAATAAGTAGTGACGCAAAAAATTTTTTTCTCCTTTGTCCAAGGCATTTTGATTGATAATTATTAGTTGTTATCGTCTCCTCTCTTTAAATCTGAGAAAATAGAAGGAGAACATTAATATTGGCAGAATTATTAGCAGTGACATGGGTTGCATGTATATTGAGACACCCTTTAATATAAGTTTATAAAGATGTAGCAATGTCCATTCTCACATACACTCCATACAGTATTTTTATTTACATTACGTGACGTCATAGTTTAATACTAGCCGCCTAATACAATTTTTAGTGTCATATAGGTTAATTTAGAAACGAAAATGTGTTTTAAAACATTTTACTGATCAAGAAAAACGTCATAACTCTCTACAAAGCGAAATTAAAATTTATTGTATTTCGTAGGAAACTGCCGGTCCGCCATTTTGAATTTCATTTTTGGGGGTGTTCCCGGGGTCCAATTTTGTCGGATTTTGGATATGTTATTCTGCTCTAGATTGCCTGGACTAGACATGGATGTATGAATGAACAACATATAAATAATGACGTATAGAGTGTACAGTTTTTATTATTATGTTAAAGAATTTCCATACATTGTATACTAGAGATTTGATGAAGGGAAATTAATGACAGGAAAATGTGAAGGGAATTAAGTTGCTTTATGACGTCTTGGTTATTTAATTCGTACGTACATTATAACCTTTATAATTCATTATTGGGAGGATTTTAAAGAAAAGAATTAGAGACAAAGAGTGGGTATTAAGGACTAAGAAGTATAACTACGGGTTCCAATCATGCCATATGCAATGTGTATGCATAACACCGTGTAACACAAAATTTGTCCATGAGTTAAAACTATTATTTTCTGATTTTTTAGGGCATAAATAAGTAAAAATGAGCAGTCACCAAGTTCAGACTTCGGTTCTGAGTTCATGAGATCGATTTATTGATTTTTTGCCATTTTTGCTTATTAATTTAAGGGGTTTTCACACTATCTGCTTTTAAATCAAATGAATCCTGTTAAGTATAATTTTAATTGATGTTAACACGATTATTATGATAAATCAATGATGAAAATGAAGTTCTCCAGGCCCCGTCTTTAGGAATGAAAATAAAAAGAAGGAAACGAGTAGGGAATAATTATGTATTATAATATGTTAATACACAGACAGTGATACAGTGCAGTGATGCAGAGCGTTGATAAAGAGTATTGCTACGGAGAATTGATACAGAATTGATACAAAAATTCTAGCGTTATAGTTTAATCAAAAAGAAGTTTGTCTACGAGATTGGCGATTGTATTTCAGTTCACTCTCACGCAAAAGGTTCCAGATATAGTCCCCCATCATACTTTCATTGTACTGTCCCTTGTAGCGTTCCTCGAAAGAGCTGACATCCTGGTGAAATCTTTCACCTTGTTCTTCTGAGTAGTCTCCCATGTTTTCTTTGAACTCATCAAGGTGGGCGTGTAGTACGTGCAGTTTCAGCGACATCCGGCAGCCCATGCTCCGGTAAGTGTCCACAAGTTCGTCAACGATTTCCCTGTGTTCTCTGCCTTGTGGTTTCCGAGGAAACCTTTGACTAGAGAAACGAAGCTTGTCCAAGCTGCCCGCTCAACCTCAGACAGCTTCTCAGGAAAGCTGTCGGAGTCAATAAGTCGCTTCACCTGAGGGCCCACAAATACTCCTGCTTTGATCTTCGCCTCCAACAACTTCGGGAACAGCTCCTGGATGTGCTTCAAGGCCTCACCCTCTGGATCCAGCTGTTTAACAAACTGCTTAATGATGCCCAATTTGATGTGCAGGGGTGGCATCAGCACTTTCGTTGGCTCCACCAGCGGCTCTTGCTTCACGTTATGGGCCCCAACCTCATAGCCGGTCCTGAGGGGCCAGTTCCTCTTCTCGTAGTGAAGGGCTGTATTTCGGCTATCCCAGAGGCACAGATAGCAAGGGAACTTGGTGAAGCCTCCCTGAAGCCCCATCAAGAAGGCCACCATCTTGAAATCGCCAATGACCTCCCAGCTGAATTGGTCGTACTTCAGTGCACTCAGCAGGATTTTGACGTTCTGGTACTCTTCTTTCATGTGCACTGAATGAGCCAGAGGAATCGAGGGCCACTGATTTGTGTTGTGCAGTAAAACAGCCTTGAGGCTTTTAGATGAACTGTCGATGAAGAGCCGCCAGTCAGAGGTGTTGCAGGGAATGCCCACAGCGTCGAAGAGTCCTCTGGTGTCATGGCAGTAGCACAACCCATCTCTAAGAGTGAAGAACACTGAAAAGCCGCGATGCCGCTTCCTCTGGGAAGTAATTCGAACGCTGTCGTCCAGTAAGTCCCACTGCTTCAGTCTGGAAATGAGCAGCTCGGCGTTGGACTTTGTCAAGGCCATTTCCCTGATGAGGTC
>JAJOZX010014842.1:55000-79881 GCA_023014485.1 Bathynomus jamesi
GGGCTAATGTGGCGAGTGGCGTTCCTCAGGGTTCTGTATTTGGCCCCTTGCTTTTCCTTATATATATTAACGATTTAGATGTCGGTCTAGTCAGTACAGTTTCAAATTTGCGGATGACACGAAGCTGGGTGGTAGTGTGATTAATGACGAAGATAGAGGTAAAATCCAGAATGATCTGAATAAAATCGTTGATTGGTCAGTCACATGGCAAATGAGATTTAACGTCGATAAGTGCAAAATTTTACATATAGGTTCGCGTAACGGTAATTTTGCGTGTAGTATGTCAGGGAAAGAGGTGATAAGCGTAGAGCAGGAAAAAGATTTAGGAGTTATAGTCACTGGTGATTTGAAAGTAGCGAAACAAAGAGCAGTTAAAGGAGAGAGTTGTCTCTCAGATGTAATTTGTGAATTACGAGTTTTCCTCCTATGAAATTTAGCGTTGCAAGTTGGAATTAATGTATTAAAGTAACTTTTCGGTATTAATATTTAAATTTCTTATTTAATGACTGTTTTGGAAAATTGTGTTATTTTTTAAACTTCATTTGGGTTTACTCGTGCAACTGAAACATTAGCTTGAGTATTCACCCGGAAATGGAGCCTTTTAGGTGGCCAGTAGGGTTTCTTTACCGGGATCCCGGGATCCCAGTAGATTTTTAGCTAATTTAAATTTCCCGGGAAATTCTCCCTGTCCCGGGAAATCCCGGGATATTTTCTTAAAAATTTAATTTTGCTTATTTTGTGTTAAGACTGGTAAATTTTGCTAATAATAAGTTTAATTAACCCATAACTTGTCTGAATACGTTTGTATTTGTTAGTTTTAAGCTTGCTTAGTTTTTGTTTTTTAATTTCAGCTTGTTATGGTAGGGCGGGTCGTACTCAGGTGACAACATGAATCTGAAGGAAATCCTACCATCAGGGGTCTAAATTATGTGTTTTTACATGGGGAATTCAAATATGAGCTTCTTTTTTGGATAGGATAACTCTAACCTACATCATTTTGTATTTCTAAATTGCCAATTTTACCCTTTTGAACCCCTTTATAATATATTAAAAGATATAAGGTAAATCATTTATATTGACAAGGCCAAATCAACTTTACATATATTTATGAATAGGTGAACTGCATGTATATCACTGGATATAATTACAAAGATCATTCTCCTGACATCTTGAACTTTGCCAGGTTGCACAAATCCTGCTTTGACTCAGACTTGGACATCAGCTTCCTGCTGGTCTCCTGAGCCCTGATCCCTCCATCCCTCTTTTCCTGTGAGAAGTACTTAGCAGAAGCCTCAGTCACCATTTTAACAACCCTCTCAATGCTTTGTGTGTGGCAAGGCCAGTTGCGCACCTCCATGGGGGTGTTGATGAAGTTTTTCACCTCTGAGGTGCTTAGAGAGCAGGTGAGAGGTAGCTCTGACACACCTTCTGACCAGCTGATCAAGTCACCGATGCTGGAAGCATCACAATTGATGTCAGGTGTCCTTCTGCTCCTAACAGAGGAGTCCCCCAGCTGAGTGTCCGGGTCCCCCTCTCCCCTGATGGCCAGGATTCTCTCCACCCCTTCAATCCTCTCCTTCTGATCCTCAGAGCAGAGTAGTGTTTGGAGGATGACTTCACTGTGGGCATACCAAGCAGATCTTCTCACAGTTGGCATCACAATATCCAGCACCTCCTTTCTCTGGGACTTGAGGCAGTCCAGCTGAAAGAGGATATGCCTAGGCCCTTCGATCCAGGAGTGCTTGACCTTCACGTTGAACCAACATGGGTAATACACTCCAATGATGAATTCCACAATGAATTGCAGAATCTTCAGGTTCTTTCCTTTAAGTCCGTGCTTTGACACCCAGAGCCTGAGAAGTCTGTTCGCTGTGGTGAGCCAGCGGCTGTGGTTTACTGGTCCTATCTCTAACAGAGCCAGCCCTGCAGGAAGTACTCCATCCCTGACTGCACAGACAATTTTATAGCCATAGTATTGATCAGTTGAGAGATCTTGAATGACCTTGTCAGGAAGCTTGATCAGTGGAGGGCGAACAGAGATTCGGGTGAAGTTTGGATTGATATCAAAGTCTGTAGCAGAATCAAGGAGCTTTCCTATTGGCCCGGATAATTTTTTGTCTGACAGAGTAGGGCCATCAAGGTCAACAATGAGATGGCGCAGGGGAAGTTCAACAGTGTGCAGGTTGCACACCAACCAGACCAGCTTTCTCCCCAGGTGCAGCTCCAGCTTCCGCATTACTCCAGCTTTCACACCAGTGTTGACATTTGTTGAGTCTCCTCCAATGGCCAACAAGGTCTTATCATAACCCCTCTCTTTCAGCCAGGCAAACAGGACCTTAGCAATCTTCTCCGCATGTGACTCCTCTTTAGTTGCTTTCTCTGGGGTAAAGTGGAACAGATAGTAGCTGCCAGGCTCACTAACAACACTATAGTGTTCTTCCTTGATCTTTGCGGGAAAAGATTGGTCACTGCCCTCAGCTTCCATCATCACATTGGTCAGGTCAATCCGCCCATCAAAGAGGATGCAAGAGATCAATGTATCACTATAATATGCGTAGAAATAGCTTTTTCTAAAATATAACAGAATAATACTCACATGTGAACAGTAACAAAAAAAATATCAGTAGATAATCACTAAATCTATCCCCTCACTGCAAGCCGAGGTGGTAAAATAGCTTCATAAATCATGAGTCACTTCAAATATTTCACAAAACGTTTTAGAATGTTCTGAAACGTTACATTCTAGCCTCTGAGAAAGGTGGCTCAGAAAATGGCCTTATGCGCGCCAGAAAACCGTCAAAATATTTCATATACCAAACTGTATGATAATTACAATTAAGTGGAATGGCACACCTTTTTATTTGAGTATTTAAATATTATTATTATTATATGAATTACATTATATGTGTTTATATGAATTAGTTAGAACAATGCTCTATGAGAGATAACGTGAGCAGCCATGATAGAAAAAGTGAGAAGACATATTCTGGGGTAACTACAATAGTAAAATAATCAACAATTTAATAATAATCAACTGCAAAATGATGTAGGTTAGGGTTATCAGAATTAAATATTTTCTTCAGAATTGTGTTCTATACACCAAAATATGTCATTTGAACACCCCTCTCCATTGATTTAAAAAAAATGCATAGTATGACCCGCCCTATAATGTTATGGCATGTCACAGATTGTCACTACTTGTCAGGACCTGTAATATCTTGCGTAATTGCGCTGATGCTGTCTTAATTTGTCACCACGCTCAGTAGCTCCAGTAACTGCATTACGCCAGGTTGTGCATTGTGCAAGTGTCACACTTCCTTTATATTGTGAGTATTTGTTACTCAAGATTCTTTGTAGTTCCTATACTAGCCTAGTACTATATATATATAGTATGTTTTAATTTATTTTGTTCGAAACGAACCCCTTCAATCAAGAATGTCAGAATCATTTGCTTGGAAATATTTCGTGAAGGATTCGAAACTAGAATTTGCAACCTGTAAAGAATGCAAAACTCAAATAAAGTATAAAGGTTGGTCTACAAGCAGTCTTATCAGACATTTGCTTAACAAGCATAATATTAGCAAGTTATCTGTTACTAATGCTAAGCGCACAGCCGAGGAAAATGGAGCAACTAGTAGCAAGCGACAAACCTCTCAACAAACCTTAACATCGTTTTTCATTAAGAAAGAAACATGTGAAGAAATAGTAACAAAACTAGCCACTCTAGATGGCATATCTATCAATTCTATTACAAAAAGTGAGTTCATCAGAAAATCATTGACAGACAGAGGATATACTTTACCAAAAAATCCATCACATGTAATGGATCTCGTTCATTCGCAGTACAAACAAATAAAAGAACGCTTAAATTCTGAAATTACCAGCCAAATAAATGCAGGATCAAGGTTTAGTTTATCCTTAGATGAATACACCTCACTAAACAATCGCCGGTATTTAAATATTAACATACACAAAACTGACGGAACATTTTGGAACTTAGGAATGGTGAAGATTTCTAGTACTCTACCTGCTGAAACTGCTGTTGAAGTAATCAAAGAAAAGTTAGAGGAATTTCATATTTCTTTAGAAAAACATGTGGTGGCTTGTGTTACTGATGGTGCAGCTATGATGGTGAAATTTGGAAGGCTAATTGAATGTGAGCATCAATTGTGTTATGCACACGGAATCCATTTAGCGGTATGTGATGTTTTGTAGCAGAAGTCAACCACTTCACTTGCAATCACTCTTTCTGAAGAAATTCAAACTGAAGATGACGAACATAATGACAACATAGATGAAGATGGAGAAGATTTCAATCATAGTATTGATTTTGAAAGTGTTTTGTGTGAGCGCTTTGATGAGGATCCGTTCGAGATAGATATTTCATTTGGATCGCACGACACTGTAGGTAAAGAAATCAACGTGTCTCAAATCATCAATAAAGTCAGAAAAATAGCAAAAAAATTTCGCAAATCACCTTTAAAGAATAACATCTTACAAGGATATGTTCAACAGGAACAAGGAAAAAGTTTGCATCTATTGCTGGATTCCAAAACCAGATGGAATAGTCTTTTAGCCATGCTGGAGCGATTTATCAAAATAAGGTCATCCGTATCGAAAGCTCTCATCGACTGCAATAAAGATATGGACAATTTTGACCTTGACAAACAAGAAGTTGCTGTAATTCGTGACATTGTGGCATCGCTGGAGCCATTAAAAGTTGGAGCAGAAAAGCTGGGCAACAGAGAATCGACTTTACCTTCATCAGAAGGTGTTTTTTCTTTCATTTTGAACGAACTAAATCAACTAAACACACCTTTTTCAAAAAAACTAAAGGAGTCGTTCATTCGACGCATAACAGAGAGAAGAAATGAGAACTTGACTGGCCTCATACAATACCTCAATAGTGGAAAGAATTATAAAAAGGTCGCAACTTTCGCAAGTGACAGAAGTTTGCCAGCCTTACCAACCAAGTCTATGTTAATTTCATCAGCAAAGCAGATGTTAGATCGCCTTTTTGGAGTACCTGCTGATTCTACCTCTAGTGAGACAGATGAAGATAATGATGTGCAAGAATCAGCTGTCCCTCAGTCATCTTCGATGACTCTAGCTGAAAGGCTTGATGCAGCTATCAAAGCAGCCGAGGTAGAGAAATCAAGAACACTAGACAGCAAAGCAAGCGCTGCAAAGCACCTTAAAAAGGAACTAGAGATCTTTGAGGCTACGGGCGAAAAAACGCAGAACATCTCTCTTCTCTTGAATGCATTAAAGACGATTCCACCCACGTCAATAGAATCGGAAAGGGCATTCTCAGCAGCAGGACTTTTCGTGACTAAAATGAGAACAAGATTGAGTGATCGAAGTATTGACCATCTTTGTTTTTTGAAATCGTACTATAAAAATTCAGTGATAATTTTTTTGGTTGAATTCATTGAAGTTCTTTGCAATTTGAAGGTAATTTTTATTTTTTCTTTAAAATTTCTAAGCAATTCAAAGGCAATTTTTTTTTCGTTGTATTCATTAAGTTTTCAATGAAACGGAGCAATTTTTTTATTTGTGAAAATTTTCTATGTAATTCAAAAGTATTTTTTTTAATACATATTTTTCACAGCAATATTATTTTATTTTGCCCATCATGGAGATTGCAGAACTTATTAAATGACTAAAAAAAAAATAAAAAATAATTATACCCCTCTTTTCTAGGTTAATTTATTTTATAATATATTTTAAATATAATTAATTATATCCCGGGATTTCCCGGGATCCCGGGAAGGGAATCATTTTTATCCCGGAATCCCGGGATAAGCAAAAGGCCGGGAAATGAGAAACCCTAGTACTGGTGTTATTAGTGTGAAATGTTATTTTATGCAAATGTTGTGAAAATTATAGTTTTTTTCTTTCGATTTTTATAAAATGATACAAAATATCTGACGTGTGGAATCTGTCATTCTAATGATTTCTCTATTCAACTTTGAATTTGTTAAAGAAAAAAACAAAAAAAATGCAAAATAAATAACTTTTTTGAATAAATAAATAAATTTGTTGAACGATATTAATAAGTTTTCCTAGTGTAAAACTTATTTTCAAGGGGGTGATGCGAGAGTAGTAATGTCTAATTAAGAATTAAATGTTTGTTTATAAGAATTTAATAATGTTCAATTAAATTTTATTAAATAAGAAATTAAAAATAGTTGTGAAATTAAAAATATAGAAATATAAGTTGGCAACACTAAGAATCGCCCCAAGCTATAGAGGCTGGATAGAAATGCCCGTCAGTTATCGGATGGCCTTGGGCTGAAGAAGGTGTTTTTTGGTATTAAGATGTTTTGTGTGAATTTAAAATATTATTTCGTGTCTTTCTCCGACTAAAATGTTAACGTTCATTCCCCCCTCGCATTACCCCGTTTATCTAAATTGTTTCGGCATAAATACAAAAGTCAGTAAAGTGTAATGAAGTGTATAATAATCCCCGTCCTCCTCGCCTGGTTCAAATTATAATGGCGCTCACCCGCTCACGTCTCTCCGTTTTATATAGTACAGCGAAGCGAGTGTAAAGTGAATGATAAGGAGAAAATGAATAGAAAGTAAAGTAAATAATGAATTAGAAATGAAGGAAGGGGAAGCACTACACGCCTAACCACTTTATGTCACACTCCCGTCCTCTTCTTCTCTGTCTGTACATCCTAACAATACCCTGGCCAACTTTGTAACAGAACTCCATGGAACCATTGAATTGGAACGTGATTCGTATGAGGTGGGTTTATGTGAATTCCAGTTAGCCACCAAATTTTTAACTCTTGAAAATGAACAGATTATATTTCTGATCCTTAGAAGAGTCGATGAGTGTGAAAAATTAGGTATGACCTCAGACAACACTATACGATCAGTCCTGTTCGGTGAGGTACAATACTATGGTACAAATATAACGCTAGGAATAGGTCATTATGACACAGGCATGGACATTGTGTGGGATTTAAACAAGTCTTGAAAAGTCGTACCTTACAAACGATTTACTTTTTGAAGTCGTAAACATAGACACGCCTGCACGCACATTGAAGTTAAAAACAACGCTTAATAGAAATATTAAAGAAAAAGCTGTTCACAATTGTTACCGAGGGTTGATATGGTGCAGCCCTCCAAAGAGACACCTTTCACGAGGCACAACATGACTTGTCCAGCTCAATGGATCCGTTGAAATTGGAGAAATTGGGTGAAAGCAATCCGTCCCCAGACATATACTATATTTAGAGCAATATCGTGGAACATTGTACACATTGTACACATTCCCAACCATAGAGGGAAGAGTTTGAACCATTATGTGAATGTTGCGATTAATCTATTAACCAATATCTCACTATATATAAGAACGATTGAGGGAAAAAAATTCCCATTCGGTGATGGGAGCTTAACAGTGAAGCTACACTTTCGTCGCATTCAGTTATAATACCCAAAGGCTATTCACAGTCTATCGAGGGGTGAGGTATCAGCGTGGGAGTGGGCTTGGATCCATTTTTTCAACCATACTACGCACAGCTGTCCCACTGTTCAAGAGGGGGGCTAGATACCTAGGGAGGATGGCGTTACAATCAGGTTTTAACGCGGTAGAAGACATAATGGGTGGAACTAAACCTAAAGAAGCTAAAAAAACATTTAAAACGTACACGGGACGAAATCATCAAAGATGCAAAGAGGAAAATGCTTGGTGGCGGAAAGAAGAAGAGGACTGTCCGGAAAAAGGGGTTACCAACACGTAGCACTAAACGTAAAAGGGCATCAAAAAAGTGTTCTAAACGAATGAAGCCTATGGCTGATCATTTTTTTAACTTATATAAGCTGAGGACACTGTTCTCACGAATCATAGGCTGATTACTACTTGTCGAGAGAGATGGTACTATTTCGGACTCGTTATGGTGCGCTTCATCCATCCGTGTAGCTCACAATGTTGTAAATCAGAGCTGTCCCTTTTTATATGCCCCCTACACAAGTTTCTATTGAGCATAGTGACTTTATTACAATTAACCCATTAAACACAATTAGTTCGCCGAGTGCCCCTATAGAATTCGTGATACCCAGCTCAAGCCCATACTTTTTTGATCCAAGCTGCATGCACATGTACGCTAAACTGCGTATTCCCCATTCGGATGGAACGGACTGCGATGATAGTTACTCTGCATACCCTGAAACCAACTTTCTACACTCCATATTCAGCCAGTGTGAGGTGTATTTAAATCAGGTTAACATCTCGGCAGGAACGGGGTATTATCACCTACGAGCCTATCTGGAAAATGTCCTCAACTTTTCAAAAGAACGAAGGATACCTTTTTAAGTGCCGAGAGCTGTTATCAGACTAAAGACGAAAGTAGTATAAAGGATAAATTTAAAAATTCTAAAAAAAGATATCCGAGTGCTTTGGGCGTCTTCACACAGACTTCACGTTCCAGGAGAAATTGTTTATGAACGGCGTCGATCTGAAACTAAAGCTCATCCGCACGAGTCCTGAGATCTACATAAATCTTAGGTCTCATCAAGAAGAGGGCGCAAACCCGTTGTGATTCACATCATGGAAACATATCTGCGAGTACGGCGAGTGAAATTAAGTTCGCCGAAATATGTAGAAATTGAAAAAAATTTAATACACGCAACAGTAAAATACCCAATTAGCAGAGTACAGATCAAGCTATACCTTTTACGTAGATCTACCTAAAAGGTTATTAATTGGAATGCAGGATCATGCTTCAACGAATGGAACATATAAAAAGAACGCCTTTAAATTCGAGAATTTCGGGCTTAAAAATATAGCTCTTTACGTCAATGGTATTGCATTGTGCGGGACTATGGATACTCATCAGGCGCAGTGTTCCCGGTTTGCGCGAGAGCTTATAGTAATCTGGCCAATATTGTTGGTGGCTGTGATGAGCTTGGGATTCGGGTAACGCAGAAAGAATTTGTCGATCAATTTATCCTTTATTCATTTGATATTACCCCCGACTTATCTGCTAGTGTAAATACACACTTAAGTCCACAACAAAGTGGGAAAATCTCAGTCAGATTGGAATTCGCCAACCCGATAGACGCGCCTATTAATATACTAGTATACCTCGAATCACAAGCTCTAATAGAAATTGACCGTTTCAGAAAGTGATCACAGACTTTTAAAATGGACGCGAATACACTCCAGAAAGTAATGAAAAGTGACCGAGTCACACGATCCATATTTATCGGTGTGTTTGCGAAGAACGAAACTTTGAAATTACCAACTACGAGATATTGGTGTAGTCTTATTGTCAATACGGACATTGTGGGGGTGAGGGATTCATTGGTTTGCAATCTATTTTAAAAATAGGAGAATGTACTATTTTGATTCACTCGGTACTCAGCTCTGGACTGACCCTGTTATTGTTAATTTATCGCCCTGAAATTGTCTGGAATCCTTACCGTTTCCAACGATATTTTAGTAATACTTGCGGCATGTACTGTCTTTCATTTCTCCTGCACATGTCACGTGGTAGGGGATTTATAGATATCTAAAAATTATTCGATTTGTGCGACACTGATATGAATGATGAATTGGTATGCAGACAGATAAAAAAAGGTTCCCATTTGTGCGCACTCGCTGTATTGTGTAAAGTTTTACGTATGTATATATAATTGTAACTATATTGTGTAAAGTTTTACCTGTGTATATATAATTGTAACTGTAAAATGTTTCCATTAATGTTAGTCTTATTTAATGGACGCTAGTTCTGTAAGCCGAATTGTACTAAAACATGCTTTCTATCATTTAATAAATTGAATGAAAATACAATGTGTTTTGTTCTTAACCAAAAAACTTACATTAGTTCCTTGATGACCTGGCATTCGTTGGTCCGGATGTGAGCCAATACCTCGACCTCCGCATTCACGTCACTGGGTTGGCTGCGCGGAAAAACCTCCAAATCGCCGTCGATTATTTACCTTTCATCAAAGCAGTGGTCCGAAAAGTAGCTATAACACGATCAAGTTCCGCATCGGTCATTTAAGGAGAAATTAACATGATTAGTTCATACTGAATCTTTTTTAATTAAAATCCACTTTTTCATAAATCGATTTGTATTCAGAAAGCCTAGCTTAGTACTAATTCAAACTAGTCTATAATTGAGGATACCCCCTGCGAAACATTTACAACAGAATGTATGGAGTAGAAATACATATGCCGAAATAACCACGAAGGAGGCAATGGACAATAATTAAAGTTACAATAAGATAAAATGTAGGATAGGATACCCAGATCAAATAATAAACACAAAGCAACTATTCTAACTGGGCTCAAAAGGAAGATTAGCTGGGTGTGCTACGCATCGTCTGCCGGCACTGGGTCTCGACCCCTGGGCAGATATCCTTTCATTTCGTTTTATTACGGCTTTTTATAAATTATAACACTTCCACTGAATGAAACGTTGTGTGTGTATATATATATATATAATATATATATATATATATAATATATATATACACCGTGAATGGCTTTCCGTTTAAATCACAAACTAGTTTTCCAAACCGCATTTATTATGGCTTTTATAAATATTTAACACTGGCACTGAATGAAACGATGTATATACATATACATAGACCGAATCACAAATTAAATTACTTACTTACATCTCGAAGGTAGAGGCTTCTGTTGGTTCAAACGGAGGATCATTGAAAATATCATTAGCGTTTTGTGTGGAGAGAAGATCATTCCGTTCAGTCGCTCCGAAAATTACGAGTGCTGCCCCTGCACAGAGGTCGTCTTCAAACAATTGCAGGAAGTAGTAAAGCTGTTGTGACTGGCTGGAAGTATCCATGACGAGAGACTGTGTGGTTACACAGATAAAACAACTGTTGTGGATTCCAGCTGAAAATGCCCACTTTTATATACGCGGTCCTAAATGTAACCACCCCAATAGCTGAATCGCGAGTTTTCTATTAGTCGTCGGTGAAATTTGGGTGGTCCATAATGTGTAAGCGTGACTTCCCATCAACCAGAGATCCTGGGCTCGTTCTCAGGCCCAGCCCATTGGGCTGTAATTGGACGAGCAGCGAATTCTGGGGTGTGTGCCAAATATAACTTATACACTCCATAGATTTCTTTCAGAAATGATTCGTAGAGAGAGAGACAGAGAGTGAGAGCGTGGAAGAGAGAGAAAACTTATATAGCAAGATGGATTTCAACAAAAAATTGATTATTATTTACCATTTGTTTTATTAGATAGAATCTATTTGGGCGAAAGACGAGAAATGAAATAGTTATCCCGAAATACAATCTATTTTTAATATAAAGTTATATTAATATTTTTTGTAATACAGTTTAAAGCTACATTGGTGTCAAAGACAAATTTGTATTGAAACAAATTTGTCGCGTAAAAGAGGAAAAATGAATAAGTTATCCCGAAATAGAATCTATTTGGTCTTAAAAGTCATTAATATTTTTTAGTAATAAGGTTTAAAGATATATTGGTGTCTTAAAGATAAATTTGTATTGAAAGAAATTAGTTGCGTAAAAGAGGAAAAATGAATGTTACCCCGAAATAGAATCTATTTTGCTTTAAAAATCATATTAATATTTTTTGTAATAACGCTTAAAGATATAGTGGTGTCTTAAAGATAAATTTATATTGAAACACAATAATTGGATAAAAGAGGAAAAATTAATAAGTTACCACTAATTTAATTTCTATTTTGTTTTAAAAATCATATTAATGCTTTTTATGTTATAGAAAAACTATTGGCGTTGCCTTTTTTGAGACCTTGTCGGTCCTTGTCAGTCTACCCCTTGGCCCCATAAACGTATTTGTTTATGTTTAATAACTGTCTATTGGGTCGTATTTAGAGACCTTGTCGGTCTACCAGGAGTTGGTAAGTAAAGCGGTGGTGGTGCTGTGGAGGTGCTTGTGGTGGTGAAATACTGCTTCACCATCATTCGTCTACGTTTCGATGCTTGGTTGTCGCCCTCATATCGTTTACGTAGTGGTGATGAGATGAGCTCCTAAAAGTCGTAGCCCTCATCTCACCATCTGGTGTTGATGGGATGAGCTCCTAAAAGTCTTTACTTAGACGATTGGTGGTGATGTGGTGTTTTTGTGTGGTGGTTGTGCTCGTATATATTTTGCTATTGGGGTTTTGCATGCATCAGCTTATATATATATATATATATATATAGTGATAATAGGGGCTTCATGGGCCTATAGTCCGGGAGTATATGTGCGTTTGTGTGCGCTTTTAATTCGTTCGAAGGTTATTAATATATACAGACCATTTATGCCTTCTAAGAAGCCTTCTAAGCCAACTGGCTGATTAAGACCTTATAAGACAGCGGGCGCTTGGACGAACTCTTATTATGCGTCTCGCTGGAGCCAGACGAACACCCTTCTCTCCTTCTTAGGTTAAGGCTTAGGTTAGGTTTCCCTTTGGGGAGTGAGGCCGTCCCACCTTCTCCCACAAAGACCCTCCTCCTTTCTCTCCCTCTCTTAGGTTAGGTATACCCCTTTAGGGGGTGAGGCCTTCCCAACTTCTCTCCCAAAGAGGTTAGGTGGACTCCCTCAGCTTGCTGGGGGAGTTCCCCTTCATTGTAGCTTGGGAGATAACCCCTCCCCCTTGTTGCATAACCCCCCTTTGCAGCATTGACTTGTTGCATAACCCTCTCCCCATTGCACCATTCCCCCTTCCCCCATTGCAACACTGATCAACATTTGCAATTGCATTGCACTCTTACCTTTTGCGGTCATACTACTGGCCTTAACTAGAATCTTTAAAGTATTCCATAATCCTTTAGGATTGGATTTTTGTTCACTAATTTTAGAACAATAATGGTCCCCTTTTGCGGTTTTTATGAGCGAATTTAGTCTGTTACAATAATTTTTGTATTTATTCATTGATAATATTCTTTCATAGTTTATATAGAAAATGGTTACAATGAGAGCTGGAGTGATCTAATGATTGTTATAGTTCTTTTTTGACACGAGTTTCGACTTTACAGGAAAATTAGTATTAAATATATCCATTAGTGTGTTTGAGAATGTTTGAAATTTTGTTTCTATTTCACGGTTACTTTCAGTTATTCCTGACGAGTCAAAAGTTAATACTTCTCTGATAAATTTCAATTTATTATATAGGTGTAGGGTCTATAGTCAATTTTTATTCTCTCCTCTATTTGTAAATGGCTAATTAGCATTGTATGTGTGCAGATGGTCCGTAATGTGTAATAGGAGTATACTTGATGTACAGTCAAGGGGAGATCGCATCCAGATTTGGTCTAATAAAGTGGAGTTTTCTATGGAACTATGGAGTCTTGTTGGCTTAGTTATAGTTAAATTAAAGGCATTTGCGTTAATGAGACTTTGAGACTAGAAGACGTTAACATTATTGTTAATTTATTTTAGCGAGATCGATGTTTAGATCTCCCGTTATGATGCAGTTATTTTTGATGTGATTAGAAGTTAAAGTCGTATCTATGCTAGCAAAAAACGATAGCACGTTACCACTTGGTGGTCGGTAGATGCCTAATATTGAATAGGAAATATTATTTATATACATCTCAACTGTTAACGTTTCAGAATGATCATTTAAGCCTGTCAATTGCTCAATACACTTACTGTAGTATTATGATTAGTGTCTATAAAAATGGTTACTCAGCCGCCTCTGTTATTATTTCTACATATGTGGTGGCTCGTGTAGGCCGGTATATTAAAAAGTTACTTATTATCATCATTTAACCAGGTTTCGGTCAATATGATACATGTGAATTTATATTGTAACAATTTTAGATTCGTTGTCAACTCCTCAAAGTGATTTGGAAGGCTTCTGATATTTAAGTTCAAAATACAGTAGATGTTTCCGTTGCCATTTATTGTATTTTGAAACTCAATGATTTAATTCACCGATCTAAGAGTACGTAAAGTGTTTATCATAGAGTTAAGAAGAGAGATAAAAATTTTAAAATAAGATATGCCGCACAACTACATATATATATATATATATAATATATATATATATATATATATGGGATTGAACTCAGAATGATCCCCTGAGGCTCTTTCATGATACAGATAGACCGTGCATGGAACAAGGAACTTTTCTGGGAAAATCAAATCCACTACTGTCCGAATAAGTAATGGTAAATGACAAACACTATAGTTTTTCTTTTTCATGATGTTAGCCCGACGTGGGCAACGGGTCACTCGCAAAGAGGCCCCAAAAATATAGCTTCCCTCACCAGCTATCTGCAAAGCAGATAAGATCCAGCTTTGGGACAGGATCTACGGGACAGCTACACCTAGCCTACTCTATCCAGAACCTCAATATAAGCAAAAGACTCTTTGCATTCGCGTCGGATTGAATACATCAAAGAAAAATGGGTTTCTGCATTTTTAGCCAGAAACCAAAACTTAAACCTCAACTGGCAAAATTGAGCGTCCACTTTTCGAGGCACATCCTGTCCCAAAGCTGAATCCTATCTGCTTTGCAGATAGTTGGTGAGGGAAGCTATATTTTTGGGACCTCTTTGCGAGTGACCCGTTGCCCACGTCGGGCTAACATCATGAAAAAGAAAAACTATACTGTAGTGTTTGTCATTTACCATTACTTATTCGGGCTACAGTGGATTTAGTTTTCCCAGAAGAGTTCCTTGTTCCATGCACGGTCTGTGTTATCGTGTATCATATACGAGGGTCACTCAATATATTTTGCTCCACTTTTTTTTTCTTTCCAAGTTTCCTTGTAAGTTCCAGAAACTTTGTATACAAGTAGTTACAAACCTTTTTTACAATTTTTTTATTTTTCCACATAGTATCCATCCTTTTCTACGGCTTTCCTCCACCTCGAAACAAAGGCCTTTATTCCTTGCTGGTAAAAGTCCGCTGGGTTCCGCTGAAGCAACCTCTTAACCTCCTCAACAACCTCATCGTCACTCTGAAACTTTCTTCCTCGAATAGCATCCTCCATTGGCCCAAACAATGGAAGTCTGAAGGTGCCAGATCCGGGCTGTATGGAGGGTGGGGTAACACAGTCAAGCGCATTTTTGTGATGGGCTCTCTTGTTTGCAAACTGTTGTGTGGTCTTGCGTTATTGTGCAAAAGAAGGACGTCTTCCAGTTTTCTCTCCGGTCGAACTCGCCTTATACGTCTCTGGAGTCTCTGTAGGGTAGAAATATGTGCCTCTCAGTTGATTGTCCTTTCTTCATAATGTCCACCAGAATCACCCCTTTCATGGCCCAAAAGATGGTGGCCATAACCTTTCCTGCAGAGGGAGCCATTTTGAACTTTTTCTTGCGTGGGGAGTCTGCGTGATACCACTCCATAGATTGGCGTTTTGTTTCAGGTTCAAAGTGGTGTACCCAAGTCTCATCCCCAGTCACAATTCGTGAAAGGAAGTCATCCCCTTCTGTCTTGTATCGAACCAACGACTCAGAAGCAATTTCTTTTCTTTGGGCTTTGTGATCTTCAGTCAGTGCACGAGGAACAAACCGTGAACACACTTTTGAGTATCCCAGTTGCTGAATTATCGTATTCACACTCCCTTCACTAATTCCCACTAATTCCTAGCTCCAGTGACACCTCTTTGTATATGACGCGCCGATTTGATCAAATGATGCTGTTAGCACGTTTCAAAGTGTGAGATGTCACAGCCGATGCCGGGCGACCGCTGCGTGGCTCATCATCGAGGTTGGCTCTCCCTCCCTCCGATGATATCACACGCTTAGACCAGCGTCCAACTGTGCTTCGATCAACAACAGCATCACCGTAAACGTTTTGTAGACGTTTGTGATATTTCCAACTGTTTCCTTCTCTGCGGTAAAGAACTCGATAACAGCTCTCTGTTTACGACGCACATCACTGTCAGACGCCATTTTCGAAACTGCGTTAACCATCGGTTTTATACAAGGAGGGAGGTTCAAACTTGAAAAATTCGGTTATGTGACGCGCAGAAAGTTCAAATTTACGGCCCAAAAGACATTTCAGCCCCATGGCCTATTATTTAGCTAAGAAAAAAGGGTGGGGCAAAATATATTGAGTGCCCCTAGTGTATATATATATATATATATATACACACAGGGTGAGTCAAAAGTCTCCATACATAGACAAAATGGTCACTTTATTATGCAATCACTTGTAAGTCACAAAATATGCTCTATGTGGGCACCATTACACTGAATACACATACGGATGGCAAATACAAAGGCATCTCAGCACATCACCTGCAAAAAAATAAAAAATAAATAATCATTTATTTATCATGACCATTTTGCCTATGTATGGAGACGTTTGACTCACCCTGTATATATATATATATATACACAAACTCAGAATGGTTCCCTGAGAACATTATATGTTAAACACAGACCGTGCATGGAACAAGGAACTCTTCTGGGAAAATTAAATCCACTATAGTCCGGATAAGTAATGGTAAATGACAAATACCATAGTTTTTTCTTTTTCATGATTTTAGCCCGACGTGGGCAACGGGTCTCTCGCAAAGAGATCCCATAAATATAGCTTCCCTCACCAGCTATCTGCAAAGCAGACAGGATCCAGCTTTGGGACATGGATCTAGGGTTTAAAGCAAGCCTAGATCCCTACATTCAGAACCTCTATATAAGTAAAAGACTCGTTGCATTCACGTCGTGTTGAATAAATCAAAGAAAAAGAGGGTAACTATTGTATTTTTAGCCAAAAAACCAAAACTTAAACCTCAACCGGGACATTGAGCGTCCACTTTTCAAGGCACGAAACACGTCCGTTTAGTATACACAAACTCAGAATGGTTCCCTGAGAACATTATATGTTAAACACAGACCGTGCATGGAACAAGGAACTCTTCTGGGAAAATTAAATCCACTATAGTCCGGATAAGTAATGGTAAATGACAAATACCATAGTTTTTTCTTTTTCATGATTTTAGCCCGACGTGGGCAACGGGTCTCTCGCAAAGAGATCCCATAAATATAGCTTCCCTCACCAGCTATCTGCAAAGCAGACAGGATCCAGCTTTGGGACATGGATCTAGGGTTTAAAGCAAGCCTAGATCCCTACATTCAGAACCTCTATATAAGTAAAAGACTCGTTGCATTCACGTCGTGTTGAATAAATCAAAGAAAAAGAGGGTAACTATTGTATTTTTAGCCAAAAAACCAAAACTTAAACCTCAACCGGGACATTGAGCGTCCACTTTTCAAGGCACGAAACACGTCCGTTTAGTATACACAAACTCAGAATGGTTCCCTGAGAACATTATATGTTAAACACAGACCGTGCATGGAACAAGGAACTCTTCTGGGAAAATTAAATCCACTATAGTCCGGATAAGTAATGGTAAATGACAAATACCATAGTTTTTTCTTTTTCATGATTTTAGCCCGACGTGGGCAACGGGTCTCTCGCAAAGAGATCCCATAAATATAGCTTCCCTCACCAGCTATCTGCAAAGCAGACAGGATCCAGCTTTGGGACATGGATCTGGTTTAAAGCAAGCCTAGATCCCTACATTCAGAACCTCTATATAAGTAAAAGACTCGTTGCATTCACGTCGTGTTGAATAAATCAAAGAAAAAGAGGGTAACTATTGTATTTTTAGCCAAAAAACCAAAACTTAAACCTCAACCGGGACATTGAGCGTCCACTTTTCAAGGCACGAAACACGTCCGTTTAGTATACACAAACTCAGAATGGTTCCCTGAGAACATTATATGTTAAACAGCTGGTGAGGGAAGCTATATTTATGGGATCTCTTTGCGAGAGACCCGTTGCCCACGTCGGGCTAAAATCATGAAAAAGAAAAAACTATGGTATTTGTCATTTACCATTACTTATCCGGACTATAGTGGATTTAATTTTCCCAGAAGAGTTCCTTGTTCCATGCACGGTCTGTGTTTAACATATAATGTTCTCAGTGAACCATTCTGAGTTTGTGTATACTAAACGGACGTGTTTCGTGCCTTGAAAAGTGGACGCTCAATGTCCCGGTTGAGGTTTAAGTTTTGGTTTTTTGGCTAAAAATACAATAGTTACCCTCTTTTTCTTTGATTTATTCAACACGACGTGAATGCAACGAGTCTTTTACTTATATAGAGGTTCTGAATGTAGGGATCTAGGCTTGCTTTAAACCATAGATCCATGTCCCAAAGCTGGATCCTGTCTGCTTTGCAGATAGCTGGTGAGGGAAGCTATATTTATGGGATCTCTTTGCGAGAGACCCGTTGCCCACGTCGGGCTAAAATCATGAAAAAGAAAAAACTATGGTATTTGTCATTTACCATTACTTATCCGGACTATAGTGGATTTAATTTTCCCAGAAGAGTTCCTTGTTCCATGCACGGTCTGTGTTTAACATATAATGTTCTCAGGGAACCATTCTGAGTTTGTGTATACTAAACGGACGTGTTTCGTGCCTTGAAAAGTGGACGCTCAATGTCCCGGTTGAGGTTTAAGTTTTGGTTTTTTGGCTAAAAATACAATAGTTACCCTCTTTTTCTTTGATTTATTCAACACGACGTGAATGCAACGAGTCTTTTACTTATATAGAGGTTCTGAATGTAGGGATCTAGGCTTGCTTTAAACCCTAGATCCATGTCCCAAAGCTGGATCCTGTCTGCTTTGCAGATAGCTGGTGAGGGAAGCTATATTTATGGGATCTCTTTGCGAGAGACCCGTTGCCCACGTCGGGCTAAAATCATGAAAAAGAAAAAACTATGGTATTTGTCATTTACCATTACTTATCCGGACTATAGTGGATTTAATTTTCCCAGAAGAGTTCCTTGTTCCATGCACGGTCTGTGTTTAACATATAATGTTCTCAGGGAACCATTCTGAGTTTGTGTATACTAAACGGACGTTTTTCGTGCCTTGAAAAGTGGACGCTCAATGTCCCGGTTGAGGTTTAAGTTTTGGTTTTTTGGCTAAAAATACAATAGTTACCCTCTTTTTCTTTGATTTATTCAACACGACGTGAATGCAACGAGTCTTTTACTTATATAGAGGTTCTGAATGTAGGGATCTAGGCTTGCTTTAAACCCTAGATCCATGTCCCAAAGCTGGATCCTGTCTGCTTTGCAGATAGCTGGTGAGGGAAGCTATATTTATGGGATCTCTCTTCGAGAGACCCGTTGCCCACGTCGGGCTAAAATCATGAAAAAGAAAAAACTATGGTATTTGTCATTTACCATTACTTATCCGGACTATAGTGGATTTAATTTTCCCAGAAGAGTTCCTTGTTCCATGCACGGTCTGTGTTTAACATATATATATATATATATATATATACCGGGTATGGCAAAAAAACTAGGCCACTATTTTAAATGTATATTTAAACAATGTAAACAAACTTTAAAACAACCTTTTTGCAGTTTAGGCTCACTTATCTTACACATTACAACAAGAGAGGTTCAGAATGCCCTCCGTCATTATCCCTACAGAGCTCAAGACACATTCGCCACTCATTGATAGCACTGTTCAGAAATCGTTGCGATATGCTACGCCATTAGTCCACGATTATACTTCTAAGTTGTTGAACATTTCGGATTTGATGACCAGGGCAGTAAACCTTTTCTTTTAGTACTTCTCACACTGAGTAGTCCATCGGATTTAAATTCGGGCTGTTGGCCGGCCACATTGCAGGTTCTATGAATGAAAAAGGGGTCGTGTCGTTTGTCTCGGGTAATCATCTGTGGCAATAGCGCGATGACAAGGTGCACTATCTTGCTGGAAAACGAAGTTATCACTGCATATTTGTCTAATATCTTGAAAATATGGAACAAGAACATGATTACAGTAATATTCTGAATCCATTCGTATTTCTGGTTCTACAAAAAAATCCTTGTCTTTCCAAGTTTTGAAAATGCTGCACCGACCATTACACTAGGAGAAAATCTCTGTGTTTCTCTTAACAACCTTTCAGGTGTTATATCACGTTTCCTTGTGACAGCGGCATATACACGATCATTCTGTTTATTAATTGGTTTACTAACTGTAACTATTTTCTCATCACTAAACCATATCGTACGAACTGTACGCGATGAAAATCTAACGAGTAACTCAGTGGCGAAACTCGGTTGTTGTGGGCCCTAGTGCAAAATATTCACATGGGCCCCCCTAAAAAAATCACGTCACAATGCGTGTTGATAAATATTTACAAAACTTTAGACACAATATATTTACTCACCGTTTATTTAAAGTCAACTTTTCTGGTTTTCATTTCAGCAAAAGTGGTCACCATTTCCTCTAAATTTAATTCTCTTGCAATTTTATTTTCAATCGAAACTCTCTCTATTTTTAAAATGGCAACAATGATATTTACTTTTTTACAGTTTTTCTTATTAGCTAATCTTTAGATTTGTATTTGCTTTATAAGTACAATTTTTATATATTTAACAAATCTATGATGGGTCTACAAGGCTGTGGGCCCCGGTGCATTGCACCGCCTGCACCCTCGGTGGTTTCGCCACTGGAGTAATTGTTGGCAAAATAGCACGCGATTTTGCTTATGAATGTCAATTAAAACTTGTGCTGAAACTTGTTAGTTAGTATGCCTTCAAGTTTAGGTCAAATTATGCTATTCGCCGAACACTTCTGTCAGATATTTGTATTTCCATGGCTATTTCATTTGGCATTAAATGCATCTCAGGTTCTTCACTCAATATTCTTGTCCCTACGAGATGGATATTTGCTTGTGTTCAAGCCGTTCTAGAACTCTCATTACCCTTTCTACGCTCTATATCACCGGTTTCCTTCACTTTGTCTATGATATAATTCAAACCAGCTCCAGTCCATGGCTTATTCGGAAACACTGCAATTTTCGTGCTCCCCAACCTTTTTCTAATCAACAATTTTTTATTAATACCTTGTCCTCACGCGAATATTTCGGCATTATTTCTCAAGTTAAATTAGAAATATGGCCTAGTCCATGGTTTAGCAGCTACTGAAATTTGGGACTAGCCTATTCTTGGCCTACAGCTTCGATTTCGAGCTTTTTCGAGCGTCAGTACGTCTGTTTTGCTTACCAAAAAATACTTATAATTGTCTAAAATATACATTTAAAATAGTGGCCTAGGTTTTTTTTTTTTGCCATACCCTGGTGTATATATATATATATATATATATATATATATATATACACTTTGTGTGGGTTCGAACGACGGTTCAGGATCAACCTGCGGTCGACCCCTCTGCAGCACCCGCCTCATTTGCGGGATTTGGTGAAGGAGGGAATTACTGTCTGATCTCCTGTTCTCGTACCCAGCCACGGATGGCTGGTCAGGGACTTTGCACAGGAATCTGTCCAGCTGTTTCTTCAAGTTATTCAGGTCGGTGTGCTAGAGATTCTTTACTTTTCTCGATAGGGCATTGAAAAGCTTTGGGCCTCTTATTCTGAGGGTATTCTCCATCCTCGTTTTCATGGCTCCCTGTGTCACAGCAGCTGGGACTGTACAAAATCTGCCTATTCTCATTCCAGTTTGTTTCTATTTCATTTCCAAGGTTAGGGACAAAGCCCTCAAGTATTTTTCATATGTATATTATTGTGTACCACTCGCGCCTTCTTTCGAGAGAGTAGAGTTTCAGGGATTGTAGTCGAGACCATTAGTCTTCACCTTCCGTTTCCTCTATCTTAGACGTAAAAGTCCTTTGTATAGCTTCAATGTTCGCAATGTCTCGTTTTCTGTATGTTCTTGTGAGTACTGAGCAATACTCAATTATTGGTAGGACTAGACTCTTCCATAATTTGAACATGATATTTGCTTTCCTGCTGGGAATGCTCCTCCAGATGATTCCCATTATTTTTCTAGCCAGTTGTAATTTTGATGTTATGGTGCTCTCTGAATTCTGCTTCCGACGACATTATTACTCCAAGATCCCTGACTTTTGGATTTGGTGTTATCTGTTTGGCTTGCAGAGTTTTGAACCCTTTTTTCTGTAGCTCTTTGTTATTACCATATCTTAGAAGTTGGAATTTTTCTTCGTTGAACTTCATATTGTTGTCTTCTGCCCACTGGAATAATGTTTCAATGTTGTTTTGTAATTTTTCTATGTCACCTTCGTTCAATATTTCCTTGTATATCTTTGTGTCATCTACGAAACATGATACAATACCGTCACTGACATCTGCATTAATATCTGCAATCATTATTATGAACACCAAGGAAGCTAATACTGTATCTTGTGAGGCAGGGCCCACGACTTCTGAGACTTCTGATTTCAGTCCATTTACTACCACTCTTTGTGTTCTTTGCGTCAAGAAATTAAATATCCCTCTTCCCAGCTTTCCAGTAATTCTTGTATTATGAAGTTTGTGTGCTATGATTCCATGATCACATTTACCGAAGGCTTTAGCAAAGTTCGTTTATATTAAATCTATGTTTTGTCCTCGACACAATTTTTCCAATATTTTCTCCTGATGGTCTAGTACAGGGGTGGGGAACCCGCGGCCTTAAGGCCGTATGCGGCCTTTTGGGGTACTAGTTGCGGCCTTCTGCCTATTTGACATTCAGAATTCATACCGTACGATAATGGACAGCAACTGATACCGCTTTAGGGCTTTAGGGCTCTAATAGCTGTGATAGGCATGAGCTTCTAGCCCTGAAGCCATGTTGATTTGGGGTGTACAAGTCTTTTTCTTGTAGGAAGTAGGTAGTTTTGCCTCTAATTATACGTTCAAAGGAATTTATAAGGTGTGAGGTGAGAGCCACTGTGCGATAATTCTTGGGCATTACTCTGTTACCACCTTTAAATAGGGGGGGCAATGTTCGCGTTCTTTAAGGGGAGTGGAATTTGTCCTGTGTTGAGTGATTTCCTCCATTGTAAGTATAGCGGTTTAGCAATACTCTCTTTACATTTCTTCAGAAACGTGGCACTCCATGTGTCTGGCGCTGGCGCTGAATTGTCTCGCATCTGTGATAAGGTCGTAATTACATCTCCTTCCGTGAACTCGAAGTCCATTAATAGGTTTGTGCCGGAATTTGTTCTTGGTTGATTTGTATCTATGTCGAAAATTTTTTCTGGATTTTCCACTTCCATCTCGAACTTAGGGGTGCTAAACACAGAGTTAAATTGTTCTCTAAGCAGTTCGCTTATTTCTTTCGGGTTATTTATGTATTCGGCCTCCCCGTCTATCAACGGACCAATACTCTCTTCACACTGCATTTTCCTTTTCGCGAAAGTGTAGAAGTATTTTGGGCTATTTTTTATGTTTTCTGCTACCTTATTTTCCTCCTCGTTTGTCTTATGTATGAATGTTTGCTTTAGGTCCATTTCTATTCCGCCAAGTTTCCTTTCTAGTTTGTCTTCGTTGCCTGAATAGTGTCCTAATTTTTCTCTCGAGGTTGCTACGTTTCCTTTCCTGTCTCTCTGGAATATATTTCAGTATTTTGGTTTGATTTCAGTCTCTATTATACATTGTATTTCTTGTGGAGTTTTCTCGTGAGGTAGCAATTCCCAATTTACTTCCTTTAAATCTTTATTTACGTTTTCCCAATTTACTTTCTTTGAATTTATGTTTAAGCCTTCAGATATTCCTTCTGACTCTCTAGGATACGTTTTCGGACCTCTGGATGCTAACTTCAAGTGTATATCGATGAGGTTATGGTCGGAGAACTTTGTGCGCGTTACTTTTTATTTATTATCTCGTTGTTATTTGTCAAGATTAAATCCAAAACGTTCTCTTTTCTCGTGGCTTCACAGATTTCCTGGGTAAGGGCGTAATGTTTCATAATATCTAATAGCACTGTTGCTTGGGTTCTATCATCTTTTGTAATGTTGCCATGAATCTTCTCGACATATATAACTTCGTCATTTTTCTTCCATGTTATGAATGGGAAATTAAAATCTCCGAAAATTAGAATATTTGTTGCTGGAGTTTCGAGTAATTTTAATATGTTTCTATTTCATTTGTAGCAAATTGGAATTAATTTTTTGTAGTGTTTGGTGGTATGTATTGGTGTATGTGTGGTATGTTTGGTGGTATGTTTAGGTTCAGTTCTTTTACTTCTAATATAATAACTTCAACTGTACTGTTTGATTTGCTTACCTTCACTTCACATGTGTGTGTGTTTTTCACGTAGATGCAACACCCTCCCCGTCGTCTAGCCACTTTATCTGCTCTGTGTATGTTGTAGTCCCTCAATGCTAATTTAGTATCCTCGATGCAGTTTTCACAGCCTTTTTCGCATTTATATTGGCTTCGGTAGCTAAATTCTGTAAGTATTGTAATTTTCAGCCTGCATGGTCCGTGTCGAAGCCTTGAATATTTGTGTATAACATATTTATCGGGTTTCTAATTTCCATGTTCAGTTTCCCTATATAGTGGTCGTTTCCAAGTCGATGCCGGTTCCTCTTTGGTGTTATTGGTTTGGCCGCCGCATTTGGGAGAACTGGGGTTGCGGCACTTGATATCACTGTGGTTGTTGTATTATCGGTGGGTGGCGTTGGATAGAGGGGTGATGTATGCAATGGTGTGGGGAATATAACTGCGGAGTCCTGTCCTTTCTTGTTAGCAGGGCAAGCTGTACTTTTATTGTTCTCATTTCCTCTAAAAAATTGTTTCCTTGCTCCTGTTGTTACTTCTAATACGGATAGGGTCTGTTCTTCCTCGTTCGCTTCTTTGGGTACCCTTTATGTGAAAATATGAACACTCTATATTTAGGCATTTTCTCTCTGTCAGTGACTGTGTGCACATACGAAGGTGGAAAAAGTGGCAGTTTTGTCCGTATCTGCATCTTCCATTCCTCATCATATCGAAGCATTTTTTGGGGGTGACTATATCTGCAGTTTGCTCTAAATATGCACGAACCTGTTTTATAGTATTCGCATATGGCCCGTCGTTTAATCTCCTTACGAGCCATATGTGATTCGATATCTTTTTTCTGTTCCTCCACCACT